>PIJE02000972.1:95700-100700 GCA_002895965.2 Coryphaenoides rupestris | reverse complement strand
CATCAGGGATCAGGTTGGTCACTGCTGGTGGCTCAGGGTTGCGTGGCGGTGATTTGTAAAAGTCAAACATTTCAATTAGTGCAGCAAAAAAGGGAAAAGACAGCCAGGTTCCCAAATCTCTTTTTAGAATAGTATCTGTCTAGCAGCAGGTTAGTCGCTGAGGTTGGACAAATGGTCGGATGTTTTCACCATCCATCTGCTGTCAGTTGGAATCCAAAATGTTAGTCCAACCACAGGAATTACATTTTTTTCAATAACGAGCATTTGTGTCCTTCATTTCAGTGTCATCAGTAGTATGTACGACTTTCCAATAGTCTGGGATAAAAAGGTGGAAATGGACTTGATCCCATATCGATAAAATTGCTCTCCAGCAATGACTGTATGTACGCAGAAATCCATTGTCCTAAAGCTGCATTAATCACCTCTGAAAACTGTACAAATTGGGCACAAATGGCTCGGCCATATTAATTTCCTCAATTATCAGCACCATTTATGTTGCTTCTGTCCAGTTCATCAACGTTACATCAGGAAAGATATGCTGAAGAATGAGAAATAGAAAGAATGCTTCAACTTACATCCCTGCTCACTGAGAATAGGGAATGTTTCTTTGAGAGCTTTTAACTGAGTATAGAGTATGTGTCTTTGAGAGCTTTGAGTACTGATAATGTGTCTGAGTACTTTCAACTGAGTATAGAGTATGTGCTGTCATTGAGTGTACAGAGAACGGAGTACAGAGAATGTGGCTGAGTGCTTTTATGTGTCTTCCACTGACAGCCAGTCGATTGAGTCTCAACCTGTCAGAGCTGCAGCAGCAGAACTACACGTTCCCTCGTGCTGCTTTGTCTTCGAAGACATGTAGCACTTCAGCAGGGTGGACACATCTGACCTTCTAACAGCACATACTTTACTTACTGTATATAATGTCATAGGTTGATTTTTTTTAGAAATACATTTTGGATATTTGGAGAAAATGGGACAATACTCTTAGAATAAAATATAATAGAATAGAACTTTATTAATCCCGAAGGAAATTATTGTAAGTTGCAAAACAATGTGGAAAACAACAGAATGATAAAAATAAACTGATGGATTTATAAATGTACAGTTAAAATATACAAATATGTAGGCAAGATAAGATATTCTGACGGCGAAAACAATTTGGCATAAATTAAGTGAAATATTATTGGACATGACATTAAGAATATTGCACATGATGATGAGAGGAGATGTTATAGATAATATTTATAGACAACATGATAATAATAATATAGCACATGATAGAGTATTGCACATGATGTTGGACAGTAATATTAATATTGCACGTAATACTGAGGAAAGTAATACTGAGGAAAGTGCACATGATGTTGTGAGGTAATATTGCACATTATATTGCTGTGTTCATTGTCTTGTAGGGGGAGTTATAGGGAGGAGTTATAGAGTTTGATGGCCACAGGCAGAAAGGACCTCCTGTGGCGTTCTGTGGTGCACCTCGGTAATCTCAGTCTACGGCTGAAGGTGCTCTGGTATGACTCCAGTGTGGCGTGCAGGGGATGGGAGGTGTTGTCCATAATACTGAGTAGTTTACTCAGCATCCTCCTCTCCGAGACCTCCACCAAAGACTCCAATTCCACTCCCAGGACAGAACCCGCTTTCCTGATGAGCTTATTGAGTCTGTTAGCGTCGGCTGCCTTCACCCTGCTGGCCCAGCACACAACAGCGTAGAAGATGACTCTGGCCACCACAGAGTGATAGAACATCTGCAGCATGGTTTTGCAGACGTTGAAAGATCTGAGTCTCCGTAGGAAATACAGGCGACTCCGATGTTGAGTTGCAGGTGATTTAGTCCACACCACTCCATGAAACTGTCCACCACACTCCTGCACTCAGACTCCTGCCCCTTTCTGATATAGCCCACAATGGCAGTCATCCGAAAACTTCTGCAGGTGGCAGGACTGTGAGCTGTATCTGAAGTCTGAGGTGTAGAGTGTGAACAGGAAGGGAGACAGGACTGTCCCCTGAGGTGCTCCCGTGTTGCTCACTATAGTGTCCGAAATGTTGCTCTGCAGCCTCACATACTGTGGCCGACCTGTGAGGTAGTTAGTAATCCAGGCCACTAGTGGAGCGTCCACCTGCATGTCCAGTGGCTTAGTCCCAAGCAGGGCAGGCTTTATGGTGTTGAAAGCACTTGAGAAGTCAAAGAATGTGACTCTCACAACGCTGCCTGCCTCCTCCAGGTGAGAATAAGCCCTGTGCAGCAGGTAGATGATGGCGTCTTCCACTCCAATACGGGGCTGGTAGGCGAACTGCAGAGGGTCCAGCGATGGTTCGACTAGTGCACGGATGTGCTTCAGGACTAGCCTCTCCAGCGACTTCATCACATGTGAGGTCAAGGCCACAGGTCTGTAGTCACTGTGGCTGCTTGCGTGTCTTTTCTTGGGGACAGGAACCAGGCATGATGTTTTCCACAGGACAGGGACGGTCGTCGTGCTCAGGCTCAGGTTGAAGAGGTGCCGGAAGACGCCGCACAGCTGAGTCACACACACCTTGATCACTCTGGGGCTGAGGCCATCAGGCCCGGCGGCCTTGCCTGGGTGTAGTCTGCCGAGTTCACATCTCAAATCCTCTGCCATGATGGTGATTGGCCCTGGAGAGAGAAGAGAGAGGAGAGGAGAGGGGGGAGAGCAAGGGGGGAGAGAAAAGGGAGGAGAGGGAGAGGGGGAGTGGAGATTGGGGGGAGAGGGGAGAGGGGAGAGTGTCACAGGAGGAGCTGGGGGGAGGGTGGAGAGGAGCCACATCGTCAAACCTGTTGAAGAACAGGTTTAACTCATTGGCCTCATCCAGGTTTCCCTCCCTCCCCTGGATGGTCTTGGCCAGTGATTGTTCTCATACCACTCCACACCTCCCTGAGGTTCTTCTGTTGGAGCTTCTTCTCAAGCTTTCTTCTGTAGCTCTCCTTGCCCTCTGTGATCTTTTCCCTCAGTTCTCTCTGCACCTTCTTCATCTCCTTCTTGTCTCCACTCCTGAAGGCCGCTTTCTTCCTGTTCAGTGATGCCTTGATGTCTTTAGTCACCCAGGGTTTGTTGTTGGGGAAACAGTGCACAGTCTTAGTCGGGATCACACAGTCTGTGCAGAAATGTACATACGTAAGTTCCCCATGACGACTTATCTTACTCATTAAATAACAATAATTCTAAAACAAGTCGATAAAGATAGAAAAAAAGTTTAAAAGTACACGATCGCTAGGAGCAACAGTGGCAGGCAGCCGCCCGAGACGGCGACATCTCGAACACAAGCAATTAGCTTGACCTTTTCTTGCAATCCACCTTGCGTGCGTGTGTGTGTGTGCGTGTGTGTGTGTGTGTGGTAGTATATGCCTGTGTGGCTAGTGTTAGTATATGTGAGCATCATGTTTGTATGTTTGTGTGTGTGTGTGTGTGTGTGTGTGTGTGTGTGTGTGTGTGTGTGTGGCCGCTTCTCCCAGAGTGAGAATTGGTCGGGCGAAGGAGGCGTCATCATTCTGCCCCACAAGGCTAGGTACCGGGCCGGTGCGACCAGACGGAGACGGGTCCTGGTGCAGAGGAAGTGATGACGGAGGAGATCTGTGCTATTAGACATTACCTTGGGAGCGCAGAGGAGGCAGCAGAACCATGGAGGGAAGCACATCTCATTCAGTTTGATGGCCACTTTTCCTGGGAAAAGGGAATGAAATAACCTGACTTGTTCACAACCTTACAGTTCTATCAATGGGGCCGAATAAAAGAGAGGAACCCTTTAAAAAAAAATAACGAACAGAAATAAAAAATCTTTCCGAGCTGAATTTCTGCAGATTAAAATTTATAAGAAGCAGTTTATGGGCGAATCCTTGGTAACTTTTGACCAAAACTTTTCATATTTTTTCTACTTTCATCCGGTAAAGAAAGTGAGCTGGCAATTGATATCAAGTCTAAGCGAAGAAGAAGAGAAGTGAAAAGAATTAGAATAAAGAGAGATACAAAGATAAAAGGAGGAAAACTAAAGTGGACGAGGAGGACAATTCAGTCCCAATAACACAAGCCTCATTAATAATACATGATCCCACGTCACACGTTACATCACTTACACAACTAATGTTGACAAGATCATTTGCATACGTCCATAGAGATATTGAATGTGTGTGTGTGTGTGTGTGTGTGTGTGTAGTTTTTTGGAAATGTTTGTTTGATAAACATTTCAACTGATGAATGTGCCCCAGAGTCCCCGGGTAACTGCAGGCATCTGCGACTCAGGCAGCAGGCGATTGATTTGCCAGTGTTTGGTTTGGCGCTGCCCGTTTATTTGTCCTTAACATTTAGCGTCAAATTGATTTTGCGTGGACATTAAACTGTTGGTTCTGTTCACTTACTTTTCATTGTGTCGCGGCCATTATAAGAGATGTTTTTAAGTGTTGCTCAATAGGTATAGGTAAGTATTAAATGTTAATATAGAAAGGCATTTCAATAGATGCTATTGTAATCATAGTTATGCTCGGGCATTGCTGCAACGGCAGAGTTGTGAGGTTAATGTGTTTAGAAGCAATGTAAATGTAAATGTACTCTTTGTAAGTCGCTTTGGATAATGCCCTAAATGTAAATGTAATTAGATTCTCAAGCCAGTAGATTTCCATTTTCTATATTTCTTCAACCGCTGGAGTGGATTGAAACCGCATTACTCAGCATAGTACTCAGCATAGTTCCACAAATACATTTAGCCAAATGTGGGTTTTCTACCATGAAGCTGTGAGTGGGCCACTGATCACATAAATAATTATAATCGTTTTCACGATGATGTTGCAGTTGAGGAAAAATAGAAAATGGATGCTCACAAACACACACTATCACAAACTTCTCAAGTCATGAGGAAAGTTGTTATCAAGCGGTGGAGAGGCTCTGTGTCTGCTGCAGGGCGAGCGCTGTCTCTAGCTGCAGCTGTAGAGCCTCCAGCATCGTGATGTCTCGAAGTCTGTCTCCACGGCGATGCCCACG
>PIJE02000972.1:88200-90700 GCA_002895965.2 Coryphaenoides rupestris | reverse complement strand
CCTACATTCTGATGTTTATAGCTCAGTGATAGCGTGTTAGCAGGGTTTTTAACACGTCATTAGCATGTTATTACCAAACTAGAGGAGTTGGAAGACTCACCAGCAGGCAGAAGCTGTATTTGAACTTCTGGAAGATGTCTCTGAACTCCTCCTCGGGCGGCGGGCGAGCCTTGGCTGTCAGCAGGTCGTCTGTCGGGCGGGAGAACGGTGGCGGGAAATGTCAAACGTCTTAACGAATACACACACACACACACACACACACACACACACACATGCACACACACACGCACACACACACGCCACAACGAGCCACATGGTCGAGAGGCTCAACTCGGTAGAACGACATTTGAATATCAACCGCAGAACTGCACCACAAACATAGATCAGATGTGTTTGTTCGATTTTATTGTCCGAAGCGACTTAGAATAACTGCATTTGTCCAAAGAGAGTGAAACCGCAATATATCACTGAAGGTACGGTAAGATTTGCATAGAACGAGGTCCAAGCACTTCATAATCGCTAGGTTAATTGAACGAGTTTCAAGCACTTTATTAATCTATTATCTTCATTAATTTATCTGTAACCTGTAGCATAATTGTTAGATTGTTACAGATACACTCAACTGTAAACTCTCACGACGTGGTGATACTCGGGCGGCAGTAGCTCAGGAGGTATAAGAGCGGTTGTCTGGCAACAGGAAGGTCGCTGGTTCGATCCCCGGGGCTCCTCCCCCTCCTAGCTAAGTGTGGAGGTGTCCCTGAGCAAGACACCACCTAACCCTACCTGCTCTTCCTAGCTAAGTGTGGAGGTGTCCCTGAGCGAGACACCACCTAACCCTACCTGCTCCTCCTAGCTAAGTGTGGAGGTGTCCCTGAGCAAGACACCACCTAACCCTACCTGCTCCTCCTAGCTAAGTGTGGAGGTGTCCCTGAGCAAGACACCACCTAACCCTACCTGCTCCTCCTAGCTAAGTGTGGAGGTGTCCCTGAGCAAGACACCACCTAACCCTACCTGCTCCTCCTAGCTAAGTGTGGAGGTGTCCCTGAGCAAGACACCACCTAACCCTACCTGCTCCTGACGTGTTGGTTGTTACCTTGCATGGTTGGCATCGCCATCGGTGTATGAATGAGTGAATGTGAGGCAAGACTGTAAAGTGCTTTGTACAAAAGCGATGATATAAATGCAATCCATTTATACTCAGCACGATTTCACCAGAAAATCTCCAAACCTAAAATCATATCTTGTTTATTTTTCTTCTCATCTTATTCTTATTTGTTTGTTTGTTTACCTTCGGCACTTTGTTTCTTGCTCTTCTTCTTCTTTTTCTTGCGCTGGTTGAGCACGCTGGCAGCCTCCGCCGCCTGCTGCAGCTTAGCCATGAAACTCTCCATGTCGTCGAAGCAGTGGTTCAGGATCCTCTGGAGGAGGAGCAGGTGGAGGAGGAGGAGGAGGAGGAGGAAGGGGAGGAGGGGGAAGAGGACGAGGAGGAGGACGAGGAGGATGAGGAGGAGGAAGAGGAGGAAGAAGGGGGGGACGAGGAGGACGAGGACGAGGAAGAGAAGATGGAAGAGGAGAAGGGGGACGAGGAGGAGGAGAAGGGGAACGAGGACGAGGACGAGGATGGGCAGGAGGAGGAGGAAGAGGGGGGGGGTGAGGGGGGGGAGGACGAGGACGAGGAGGGGCAGGAGGAGGAGGAGGAGGAGACATCCACACGTTTGGTAAACCAAGTCGTTCATTAACCAGCCTGCACGCATCTGGAACTGTGTGATGTATAAATGGACGAACCACATCTCTGTCCGCCCTCAGGAAGGTGATGTCCGGCCCTCCGTTCATGCCGTTAGCTGTCGTGGACCAAGAGGGGAATTGGGGATTAGTTTATTATTATCCATCTTTTATTGTTTTGATCGCTTCGGCTTTCGATGCAGGAGCGCCCCTCTTCCTCCTCCTCTTCCTCCTCCTCCTCCTCCTACCACTGGTCATGTGGACACCCATTCACACACCTCCCCACATATCTCCCTCCCATCGCTCCCCCCCCCCCCCCCCCCCCCCACGCCCCCCCGCTCAAACACACACAAACAATGCAAACTCTGTGCTCCCAGAATCCTTCAACCTTAAATACTTCTCTCAGTGTACCTTTCCCTCTCTCTCTCTCTCTCTCTCTCTCTCTCTCTCCCCTCTCTCTCTCTCTCTCTCTCTCTCTCTCACTCTCTCTCTCTCTCTCTCTCTCTCTCTCTCTCTCTCTCTCTTTCACTCTCTCTCTCTCTCTCTCTCTCTCTCTCTCTCTCTTCTCTCTCTCTCCCCCTCTCTCTCTCTCTCTCTCTCTCTCCTCTCTCTCTCTCTCACACCTCTCTCTCTCTCTCTCTCTCTCTCTCTCTCTCTCTCTCTCTCTCTCTCTCTCTCTCCTCTCTCTCTCTTCTCTCTCTCTCTCTCTCTCTCTCTTTCTCTCCCCCTCTCTCTCTCTCTCTCTCTCTCTCTCTCTCTCTCTCTCTCTCTCTCTCTC
>PIJE02000972.1:63200-85700 GCA_002895965.2 Coryphaenoides rupestris | reverse complement strand
CCCTCCCTCTGTCTCTCTCTTCCTCTCCCTCCCTCTATCTCTCTCTTCCCCCCCTCCCTCCCTCTATCTCTCTCTTCACCTCCCTCCCTCTATCTCTCTCTTCCCCTCCCTCCCTCCCTCTATCTCTCTCTTCCCCTCCCTCCCTCCCTCTATCTCTCTCTTCACCTCCCTCCCTCTATCTCTCTCTTCCCCTCCCTCCCTCTGTCTCTCTCTTCCCCTCCCTCCCTCTATCTCTCTCCCCCCCTCCCTCTCTATATCCCACCCCACCTCTCTATATCTCCCTCCCTATCTTTCTCTCTCCCCCGCTCTCTCTTTCATTCTCAACCCTTCTCCCCCCCCCCCCCCCCCCCGCCTCACCCCCTCTCTCCCTCTCTCTCTCCCTCTCTCAGGTAGGTATAATTGACCAATCAATGGACAGTAGGAAGTGTCTAATAGTGCGAGTCAGCCTCTGTGTGATGCCACACACAGCAGTGCAGTGCGGAGGTTGATGGTTGTGTTCTCCACGGTACCTGAGCGTCTCCTGGGCATCCGTCTTTCCCTTGGAGGCGGCGGCCGAAACCACAGCTGTGATGTCATCGCTGATCTGCTTGGCCTACGAAAAGAAAGCTGAACTTTACTGAATGTACTGTTTCAAAACAACAGTGTTCAACTTTCCTCTACTGCCGTGTGCAAAACATGCCGAGTTCTGCCTGGTAGACGTCCCCAGACCCATTATCAGTGGGTTGTTTCATGGTAACATCACGACAATGTCAAGAGCAAATACCGCAACACAGGTGGAGGTCTTCCTCACCGTCTCACAGCTGAAGAAGAGGATGTCGGGTTTCTCCTGGTCGCTGCTCCGGCAGACCAGGAGCAGCAGCGACGGGAACTCTTTGACGCTGAAGATGGGATCGCAGCGATAGACGGACTCCACCGGGTAGCTCTCCAGTTCCTCCTGGTCGGGCAAATCCCCCCAAAACGATTTAATTTAATAAACGATTACCTTCTATCACTTCTTTTGCTCGTGAGTTAGTCAGTTAACTGTTCTAGTTTGACCGATGCCTCAAGTTAAGTTCAGTGTCAGCCTCATTCTGTCATAGAGAGAAGCATGAGGCGATAGTTTCAACTGGTTTCAATTGAAACCATTGAAACGGGTCCATTGAAAGCAACGGTTCCAACCATTGAAACTATTGAGAACCTTGTGCAGATCTAGAAGCCAGAAACTACAGATGCAGATACAGGGAGAACAACAAATAAAGGAACAGGAACATATTTGCAACTCCTATGGAACCCTCTAGAACACGGACCTTGGTCTGGATGTCCAGGAGCCTCAGGGCCTCGGGGGCCACCTCCAGCACCATGCACTGACTCCACAGCTTGTCAGCCTTGGCCAGGTGGGAGAGGCGGGCCAAGGCCTCCTCCACGCCCTGCACCTCGCCGTTCTGCAGCGAGAAGGTCAGCAGGTGCTGCCGTGGGGAGGAGGAGGAGGAGGAGGAGGAGGAGGAGGATGAGATGAAGATGATGATGAGGGTGAGACGACAGGTTTGGGGGTAGAAGCTTCCTTCAGGTAGCGTGTTCTCTAAGACTCGGGCCATGAATAACACGTTCTACCTCGAGACGTTAGCTCTTCAACCCCTGCTTGCTATTCATGACAATACACAGTACATGTACGTCTTATCTGGATTGTATTTAATTGCGATATACTCATATTGCAGTTATTGCAGGTCAATGGACAGCTTGGGTCAGGCCTAATTGTTAAAGTTGAACTTCTGTCTATTGACAGAACGTTGCTCATACGTGACAAATATCTGTGGCTAAAATGTTATCCTGATAGATTAGATGTGCATCCTCTTTGTAGCTTGCGGCTATTCTAGACTCTAGAATGTTGAATGATGAATATGATCCACCAATACGGTCCGCCAGTAGCACGGTCTACACCAATAGGATGGGGTCTATCAGTAGCACGGTCAACTCTAGACCAGTAGGATGGGGTCTATCAGTAGCACAGTCTAGCCAAAGTAGGATGGGAGTCTATCAGTCAGCAACGGTCAAACCAAATAGGAATGGGATCTGTCAGTAGCACGGTGCCTACACCAATAGGATGGGATCTATCAGTAGCACGGTCAAGACCAATAGGATGGGATCTGTCAGTAGCACGGTCAAGACCAATAGGATGGGATCTATCAGTAGCACAGTCTAGACCAATAGGATGGGATCTATCAGTAGCACGGTCAAGACCAATAGGATGGGATCTATCAGTAGCACAGTCTAGACCAATAGGATGGGATCTGTCAGTAGCACGGTCAAGACCAATAGGATGGGATCTATCAGTAGCACAGTCTAGACCAATAGGATGGGATCTGTCAGTAGCACGGTCAAGACCAATAGGATGGGATCTGTCAGTAGCACAGTCTAGACCAATAGGATGGGATCTGTCAGTAGCACGGTCAAGACCAATAGGATGGGATCTATCAGTAGCAAGGTCAGTCTAGACCAATAGGATGGGATCTATCAGTAGCACGGTCTAGACCAATAGGATGGGATAACTAGCAAAACAAAGACCTATCAGGACACACAGTACTTACATTAACAATATATTTTGCCTTGTTTATCATGGTCGTGGGATGCTGGGCTGTGTGGTCTGACTTGCTGAGGTTCTCAGGTTCTTGCTCACCTGGGAAATCATAAATACAGACAGGGTTAGATTTGGCGCGGTACGTGAAGAGAAGTTTTGAAGAGTTTTGATCCAGTGTGAAGTATGGTTTCATCCAGCGCTACGGTGAACTGAGACTTTTATCATGACACGGAGGTGAAGGTAGGGGTCAAGAGGAAGTCGACAGCGACGTGGATCACCGGCAACTACAGACGCCAGACACTGTCCTGCTACTATTGTGTGGTAATGCTGTGGTATGAGGCGCTGTTGTGTTGCCTTGTTGTGTTGTGTTGCAGTGTGGTGAGGTGCATTTGATACCGACGCCTCGTCAGGACTCCTGAGTCCTGACGAGGCGTCATTATGACATCTGGTTTCTGCCTCCTCCAAACCAGTGTGACTCATTTTATGATACAGACATTTGTAACATCATAGTCATTCACATTTCACACTTCATCCCCCCCCCCCCTCCCCCCCCCCCCCCCCCCCTCTCTCTCATTCCAATAATCAGGTACTACAGTGTGTGTGTGTGTGTGTGTGTGTGTGTGTGTGTGTGTGTGTGTGTGTGTGTGTGTGTGTGTGTGTGTGTGTGTGTGTGTGAGAGAGAGAGAGCGAGAGCGAGAGAGAGAGCCACCCAACCAGTCTATCTGCTACCCGGAAGGTTCCACAGTAGAGCCAGCCAATCTGATCTCACTTTCGGTGGTCGTGAACATTCAGACACGCCATCGATACCTCGGTCCACGAAATAAACTCTGAGGCGGTTCTATTGAGCATGGTGCAGGACTCTATTTACCGGTATACTTAATTTACTTAAAGAAAAAACATAAAACACATGAGGGAGAGTATAGACACAAACATTGATTTTCCATTTTCAATACAGGATCTTTCAGCAACAAGTTTGAAACTTTAACATCAACTTTAGAGCAATGTGGGCGTTACAACATGTATTTACTTAAATGCACATGTCACTGTCTCTCCATCCTCGCCATCAACAGACAGAAGTACTGCAAATGATGTAAGGTACGGCGAGTTGTTGTAGGTTATGTCTCGGTTCTAATCACAATAATAGTCATATGACTACTGACTAAGAACATGCTGACATGTTATGCAATGTGACAAGCGCAGGTATCAGTGGCAGGTATCTCTACCGCTCACTCACACGTGTAGAACAGATATAGATGTAAATAAATGTCAATAAATATATCATGAAGACTATGATTCAAGTCTCCTGTGTTACAAACACTTTGATCACATTTGGGCCCGTACATAGAAACAGTGCATTTACTCCAACACACCACCCACAGTCTTTTGTCTCCGGTGTAACATTATAACAGGGCCGGCCAGGAAGCACAGATTCAAGATAATAATTGAGGCTAAAATATCAACTTACCTGTGTTGCTGTGATGCCTTCAGTCCCTGTGTGTGTGTGTGTGTGTGTGTGTGTGTTCAGGGTGCCTCTCCTCAGGTCAGGCCTTCAGAAGACTAATTTAGTATGACTGCAGGGAAGAACTGTTCCTAACTATTACTAACTGTCTTACCTGCCCTGCGCCTTATTGCTATCAAAAGGTGTTCTAGAGCAGGGGCGTGTCTCCTGCTGCTCGGCCCCGCCCACTGCACTCACGGCACGGTCCTCCACACGTCCAATCTGAGTATCACCTCTCCTTAGTTTCTCTCCCTCTCTCTCTCTCTCTCTCCTGGGTTTAAAACGCTGAGGGGGGGGGGGGAATTATAACATAACATAAAGAACCAAACCGTTTAACTTTCACCTTTTTAAATATAAACCACTTCTGATGGTCTAGACCAGACCTTCTCCTGGCAGGATTCAGGTCTGGGGGTCTGGTGGGTCTGACCCGGTCTGACCCCGACCCCAGGACCCGGGACACCTTCACCAGGAGGAGGAGGAGCGGCTGGGTGTCGGGTTTCACAACAGCACCCAGTGGGGGAGGAGGAGGAGGAGGAGTGGAGGTGGAGGAGGAAGAGTAGGAGGTGGTGGAGGAGGAGGAGTAGTGGAGCTCCGTCTCCTGCTGCAGGACTGGACGGGCTTATGATCAAAGAGAGAAAGCCCTTCACAGAGGATCTATACACCCCTGAAGAACAAGGTACTGATCACATTTATTGACTGCATGTGTCATTTCATTGACAACTGATCAGCAATATTAGTATTGATTACTGTGAGGGTGACTGAGACCTGGAACAGGATCACAGAGTATTGGCACAGGACGCAGGCGACGTGGCAGCTCAGTACAAATAGTCCGCAAGTTTGGTACTTTATGTTCTTTTATGTTATTGATAAAGACCAAGCTCGTATGAATGGGAACCGTTTATAACTAATCTATACCCTAACTAATCTATACCGTTATACAAACATGTCAATACAAAATATAGAAGAGAAGAACAAAATAGGAGAGAAAAGCAAAGAGTAAATATTGCCACGTGTTGACATCCCAGGAGGGAAAAAAGAGATGACTAAATAATAATAATAAATACATAAATAAATAACAACAACAAAAACAACAACAACAACATAAAAAAATATATATATAATATTATTATTATTATTATTATTATTATTATTATTAATAATAATAATAATAATAATAATAATAATAATAATAATCAATATTAATAAACGATTATTCGACTACCTGGTGCAAATACAGTCTGAATATATGATAAATATATATATATACATATATTATTATAGAGATGCATAGAGTGTCCATCTCTATAATATCATAATATCATAATATATCTGAGCTTGGTGTGTTTACTCTCCCCTCCGGTCCAGGGGGTCAGGGGTCAGGGGCGAGGAGTGAGGAGGGCTGAGGGCTGAGGAGGGGTAGTGAGGAGTAGTGAGGGGTAGTGAGGAGGTGGTGAGGAGGGGTAGTGAGGAGTAGTGAGGAGTAGTGTGGGGTAGTGAGGATGGGAGTGAGGAGGGGTAGTGTGGGGTAGTGAGGAGTAGTGAGGAGGGGAGTGAGGAGTAGTGAGGGGTAGTGAGGAGGCGGTGAGGAGGGGAGTGAGGAGGGGTCAGGGGTGAGGAGGGCTGAGAGGGAGTGAGGGGGAGTGAGGAGGTGGGAGGAGCCGCTGGTTCCCACGTGGCTCTTGCATCATGCGGAAACAAAGTAACCGTCTAACCACACACACACACACACACTCTCTCTCTCTATCTCTTACACACACACACACACACAGTCTCTCGCTCTCTATCTCTCTCTCTCTCACACTCACACACACACACTCCGGACCAGCGATCGGAGGACTAACCGGGCTGTTTTAATATCTATATAATTTAATATCTATATTATTGTGTGATGGGTCAGGTCTGGTGAGTCTTTATCTACTGAGTCTCTACTGGAGAGGACTCCCCTGGTCCGGTGAGTCTAGATCTAGAGCTGCTCTTATTCGATTCACTCTATTATTTTATTTGATTGTTTGTGTTGACGGACGGCGACTCCACGTGTGTGTGTGTGTGTGCGTGCGTGCGTGCGTGTGTGTGTGTGTGTGTGTGTGTGCGAGCATGCGTGTGTGTGTGCGTGTGCATGTGTGTGTGTGTGCGAGCATGTGTGTGTGTGTGTGCGTGCGTGTGTGTGTGTGTGTGATACGAGTATCAATAATAACATAACTCTGACACTAATACTACTACTGATATACTCTTCATAGTTTTAATGAGTCCATATTATATATTATATCCATATGTCTTATCGACTCATAAATTCTGTCGTTTTTTTTACTATTATTATTACTGGGTGATCAGTATTACTATGATATGTATACATATTGTATATTTCTATGATATATTATATACACATTTTTTGCTCAAGAACATGCATCTAGTCTACAAGATCATTCCAAGGCAAAAATATTATAATAATGAAAAAGAATAATAATAATGAAAATAATAATTAGAATGGTAATAATAATAATAATAACAATAATAACAATATGACAGACAAAAATATAATAATAATAAATAAATAATAATTATAATAATAATAATACAAATAACCCTGCTATGGTGTTTACAATGTAATCAAAGGACATTCAACATACAGTAGAGTGTAGGTTGTACTATGCTGCTCTTGATGATGAGAAACCATATCGCTGTGTTACTCAGTCAGTGGTGGTGCTAACCAGCCCCGAACCAGCCGCTAACCAGCCGCTAACCAGCCTCTAACCAGCCTCTAACCAGCCCCGAACCAGCCGCTAACCAGCCGCTAACCAGCCTCTAACCAGCCTCTAACCAGCCCCGAACCAGCCCCGAACCAGCCGCTAACCAGTCCCGAACGAGCTGCTAACCAGCCCCTAACCAGCCCCTAGCCAGCCCCTAACCAGCCTCTAACCAGCCTCTTACCAGCCGCTAACCAGCCTCTAACCAGCCTCTAGCCAGCCTCTAACCGGTCGATAACCAGCCGCTAACCAGGCAACAACTAACCGACTCCCTGTCAGCAGATGGAGAAGCAGCCCTTGCCGCTGGAGGATGACGAGATTGCGGTGCCGCTGTTCGATGCCGGCGGTGGCGGCGGCAGCGGCGGCGTGGCCAACGGGTTAGACGACCCGCTGACCCGGTCGCCGTCGTCGGCCACAGAGCTCCCCGCCCGGGACGGCTGGAACAGCAAGGTGGAGTACTTCCTGGCCCAGGTGGGCTTCAGCGTGGGCCTGGGCAACGTGTGGAGGTTCCCCTACCTGTGCCACCAGAACGGAGGAGGTGAGCGGTTCGGTTCCGGCCCACAAGGCAGCGTTTGGTTTGCGTGACGTGCGTACGTGAGAGAAGTCCCTCCGTGCTTTCATTGGTAACTTAATGTGTGCGTGTGCGTGTGTGTGTGTGTGTGTGTGTGTGTGTGTGTGTGTGCGTGTGCGTGTGTGTGACCCCCTGCCGAAAAGGTTCTGGGTTCGAACACCCAATGCCCCCCCCCCCGCCCTGACCTAAAGTAGGCATCCTGAATTGACTCTGGATTTAGACTTGTCCGCTAAAGTGACGAAGAGACGAATAGTCCAAAAGTAATAAAACGTGAATATTAATCTCCCCCTCAGCTATCAGGTTCTCAATCTCGTCACATATTCCAGCTCTGCGGTCACAGCCTCCATGCCGCCTCTTCGAGTGTTGTCTGGCGTGTTACTGATCGGATGTCGTCCGGTGTGGTGTGGTGTGTTCCGGTTCCGGTTCCGGTTCCGGTGTCTCCAGGAGCCTTCCTGCTGCTGTACGTGCTGCTGATGCTGGTGGTGGGCACCCCCCTCTTCTTCTTGGAGCTGGCGGCGGGTCAGTCCATCCGGCAGGGCAGCATCGGCGTCTGGAAGTACATCTCCCCCAAGCTGTGCGGCATCGGCTACTCCAGCTGCGTGGTACGACGTCCCCCCGAACATGTGGCGTCCTTGTTGTCCTTCTTACGTAACGTCCGTGTGCTTTGTGTCCCAAGCGAGGAATGTCGTTGGGTTTGGACATGGCTTATACCTTTTTGAGGGGAACTTCCCTTGTTGTATTAAAAACACATTTGCTGATGGGTTAAGGGTTAAGGGTTTCAAGTCCGGGAAATATGATGTGGATTGGATTAGCAGACGTTTTGCTGTTGCCGCCAACATTAGGATTCAACGATGCAGAGTAGGCAGCAGAGCCTCATTGTTGTATAATGTGTGGACAACGCTCGTAGTTTTTTTGTTTGAATACTTTGACATAAAAGGTAATGATGGTATCATCAGCAATATATCACTGTGGTACATGAAGATAAGAATAGAACAGGTTTCAAGCATTCATAGTTGCAAGGTTAATAGAACGAGTTTCATAAATGCTAGGTTGTCTGCATAATAGCTGAGATAAGAGCAGACGTGCCGTTCTGAGTGCAGTACCAACATCTAAGAACACACAACGCTAAATACTATTAATAATGCCAAGACGTACAAACATGCAAGTCATATTGAGCGGCTTCCTCTCCGTGCGTTCCCAGGTGTGTTTCTTCGTGGCTGTCTACTACAACGTGATTATCGGCTGGAGTCTCTTCTACCTGGGAAACTCCTTCCAGTCCCCGTTGCCCTGGGAACGGTGTCCGGAACAGGGGAACGCCACAGGTGAGCGTTGTGGTGGAAATCTGTTAACTAATAAAAAAACAACTCTGTCACTAGTGGATTTTAGACCAGTATAGTAGACAAACATTTATTAAATATCAAATACATATAATCAGCGCTGATGGGTTATTCTCAGTCAGACACACTAACAGTGGGGTCTGAGAGCGAAGTAGCCAAAGAGACAAAGGACTTCATACGCTTTATAGGCATTTTCCCGCCCAGACATGGCAGGCTGCAATACATAATCTACAAGGCCAAATGGACAAGCTCTCTCTCTATCTCTATCTCTATCTCTATCTCTATCTCTATCTCTATCTCTATCTCTATCTCTATCTCTATCTCTATCTCTCTCTCTCTCTCTCTCTCTCTCTCTCACATTAATGTGTCCTTGAAAGCAGATGGTTTGTAGTGAAGTGAAACTTATATGCATTCATAATACGTGACTATACTTATGTATGTAATTTTCCATTACAGCGTGAGCAGGTGTGAACGCATGAGGATGTGGTGGACGTACGTGCGTGCGTGTGTGTGAGATGCACCATGGTGCGTGTGTGTGCGTGTGTGCGTGTGCGTTCGTGTGTGTGAGATGCACCATGGTGCGTGTGTGTGCGTGTGTGTGAGATGCACCATGGTGCGTGCGTGCGTGTGTGCGTGTGTGTGAGATGCACCATGGTGCGTGCGTGCGTGTGTGCGTGTGCGTTCGTGTGTGTGAGATGCACCATGGTGCGTGTGTGTGAGATGCACCATGGTGCGTGTGTCTGAGATGCACCATGGTGCGTGTGTGTGCGTGTGTGTGAGATGCACCATGGTGCGTGTGTGTGTGTGAGATGCACCATGGTGCGTGTGTGTGAGATGCACCATGGTGCGTGTGTGTGTGTGAGATGCACCATGGTGCGTGTGTGTGTGTGAGATGCACCATGGTGCGTGTGTGTGTGTGAGATGCACCATGGTGCGTGTGTGTGAGATGCACCATGGTGCGTGTGTGTGTGTGTGAGATGCACCATGGTGCGTGTGTGTGTGTGTGAGATGCACCATGGTGCGTGCGTGTGTGGTGAGATGCACCATGGTGCGTGTGTGTGAGATGCACCATGGTGCGTGTGTGTGTGTGAGATGCACCATGGTGTGTGTGTGTGTGTGAGATGCACCATGGTGTGTGTGTGTGTGTGAGATGCACCATGGTGCGTGTGTGTGCGTGCGTGTGTGTGAGATGCACCATGGTGTGTGTGTGTGTGTGTGTGTGTGTGTGCACGGTTCTGACGTGCACGGTGCTGATACAGGATGTGTGCGTGCGCGGTGGTACTGCTGTTTGCGTGCGCGGTGCTGATGTAAATGTGCGCTTTTTGCATGTGTCTGCAAACAATTCACAAGCAAACAGCAAACAAACAAACATGTTACTGTGTGTGTGTTTGTGATTGTGTGTGCACAGCCCGTTCTGGGTGTGGACGTGTGTGTGTGTGTGTGGTCCAGTGCTCATGAGCCTTGTTGCCTGGTGGGGAAAAAACCCTTCGCAGAGTCTAGAGGTCCAGGCCTGGAGGCTGCAGCGCCACATGTCAGACAGCGGCTGAGAACACACCGTGATTGGGGGTTGGCCGGAGTCCCGCACAAGCGCTGTCGCGGCTCCGGTCAGGATGCTCTCTGGTGCTGTGGGGTGTCCCTGTAGAAGGTTCCGGTTCCACCATCGTCTTCTTCTTGGTCTTAGAGGCGACGTTGAGGGAGAACTTTGAGCGCAGCGGCAAGATGGAGAATCGGGGCTGTTGGCGACACCCAGGGTTAGGGTTCGCGTCACCGCTAGGTTGGACTTCACCGCTCGACTCCCCTGGAAGTGCTTATCGTGTGTCTTGAGAGTTAGGGTTAGCCATTGTTGGGGGTTTTTTAACGGTATAATTTTTGGCACAAGTTTGGCGTATTCGTCAACGTGTTCCTTTTTTTGTTTCTTTTCAATTATTTTGTTGGAACGTCTGCTCTTATCCCAGCTACTATGCAGGCAACTTTGCGATTATGAAACTCATTCTATTAACCTTGTAATTATGAAAGCTTGAAACCTGCTCTATTCTTATCTTTATGTACCACAGTGATATATTGCTGTCTCTCCTTCAATAAATGTACTCTTTGTAAGTCGCTTTAGATGAAAGCGTCTGCTAAATGCCCTAAATGTAAATGTAAATGTCAATGTAAATGGTTTCCTCCCCCAGTGAAAGAATGCGCAGCCAGCTCCCCCACCACCTACTTCTGGTACCGCCAAGCGCTGGACATCACGGACTCCATCGAGGAGACGGGTCAGTTCAACGTCTACCTGACCTGCTGCCTGTTGGCCGCCTGGACCATCGTCTGCCTGGGAATGTTCAAGGGCATCAAGACCTCCGCCAAGGTACCGCTACCCCCCCCCCCCGCCCCCCCTCACACCTTGCCACATTATTTCATATCCGGAAGCTCGTACATGTCGTAGTATTCGCTGTTCTGGTGGTGAAGATCACCTGTATGCTTTTAACACGACGGCGGTTGGATTCTTCTTCATTTTTAATAATAATAATAATAATAATAATAATAATAATGAACTTTATTTATATAGCACACTTTAAAATACAACAAGGTGCTTCACAGCAAGGGTAAAAACAATCATAATACAATGTTAACACGGATCAATTTATACAGGAAACCTAAAAAAAAAAAAGGCAGAGAAGCCAAAATACAATAAAGTAAAATAAATAGCATCGGGGACGCAGATGAACCCAGAGCCCTAGGGGGAGGCAGAGAGGAACTGGTGAGTCTTAAGGTCTTGAGATTAGATTTTTTTTTACCTGCCCTTACCTCCTCTTGTTTGACCACAACGTTCCCCCCCCCCCCGCCCCCCCGATGTTTCCGATTTTTTTTGTCCTCGGTTTCCAACTGTTTCCAACTGTTTCCAACCTCCCTTTAAAGACAACTCACTGTGTGTCTGTAAAGGGAGTCTTGTGGCACACAGAAGAGGAATTTAGGAATTTGCAGTGACGTCTGACTGGCATTCATCACATTCGGACTCGGACTGCGATTCATTCTTTATTGTTTATTGTGTTCTTTAACGTGTGTTTTCACAGCTTGTGCGTAGACGAAGACACACGGAACACAGCGAACATGACCCAAACAAGAAAAACAACGCACATGATTCATGACAGCAAGCGTTTGGCGTGTGCGCGTGTGTGTGTGCGTGCGTGTGTGTGTGTGCGTGTGCGCGTGTGCGTGTGGGGAGTCGGCCCGTCACGGCTGAGGGCAGCGTGTAGCGTGTTGTGTGTGTCGACATGTTTCAGATCACACATTCCTTCCTCTCTGTCTCTCCTCCCAGCCTCTGTTGTTCCCTCTGTGGTTTCCTTATGCATTGTACATGTTGTACCTGTATGTACACAATTAGTTCCTGCTTCACGGCTAAATGGCTGTTAGAGGGCCTAGAATGTGATGCATAACATTGACATTTATTTACATTTTGCATTTAGCAGACGCTTTTATCCAAAGTGACGTACAAAGAGTACATGTGTTGAAGGAGAGACAGCAATATATCACTGTGGTACATAAAGATAGGAATAGAGCAGGTTTAGAGCATTCATAGTTACAAGGTTAATAGAACGAGTTTCATAATTGCTAGGTTGCCTGCATGATAGCTGAGATAAGAGCAGACGTGGGATTCTGAGTGCAGTACCAACATCTAAGAACATCATGTTGTGTTTATATACTGGCTAAGTTGTGACCCGGTCCCCTGACTCCGCCTCCGCCTCGCTCTCCGTCTCCAGGTGATGTACTTCTCGTCCATCTTCCCCTACGTGGTTCTGTTCTGTTTCCTGGTCCGCGGGCTTCTGCTGGACGGCGCCAAGGAAGGCATCGCTCACATGTTTTACCCCAAGGTACGGCCACACCCCATGTAGGGCCCCGCCTGTAGGGATAGATACACCTGTAGGCATAGATACACCTGTAGGGATAGATACACCTGTAGGGATAGATACACCTGTACAGCCCACCTGTAGAGATAGATACACCTGTACAGCCCACCTGTAGGGATAGATACACCTGTAGGGATAGATACACCTGTAGGGATAGATACACCTGTACAGCCCACCTGTAGAGATAGATACACCTGTAGGGATAGATACACCTGTAGGGATAGATACACCTGTACAGCCCACCTGTAGAGATATATATACCTGTACAGCCCACCTGTAGAGATAGATACACCTGTAGGGATAGATACACCTGTACAGCCCACCTGTAGAGATAGATACACCTGTAGGGATAGATACACCTGTAGGGATAGATACACCTGTACAGCCCACCTGTAGGGATAAATACACCTGTACAGCCCACCTGTAGAGATAGATACACCTGTCGGGATAGATACACCTGTACAGCCCACCTGTAGAGATAGATACACCTGTCGGGATAGATACACCTGTAGGGATAGATACACCTGTACAGCCCACCTGTAGGGATAGATACACCTGTAGGGATAGATACACCTGTACGGCCCACCTGTAGAGATAGATACACCTGTACAGCCCACCTGTAGGGATAGATACACCTGTAGGGATAGATACACCTGTACGGCCCACCTGTAGAGATAGATACACCTGTACAGCCCACCTGTAGGGATAAATACACCTGTAGGGATAGATACACCTGTAGGGATAGATATAACTGTAGGGATAGATACACCTGTACAGCCCGCCTGTAGAGATAAATACACCTGTAGGGCCCGCCTGTAGGGAAAGATACATCTGTAGGGCCCGCCTGTAGGGATAGATACACCTGTACAGCCCGCCTGTAGGGATAGATACACCTGTAGGGATAGATACACCTGTAGGGATAGATATAACTGTAGGGATAGATACACCTGTACAGCCCGCCTGTAGAGATAGATACACCTGTACAGCCCGCCTGTAGGGATAGATACACCTGTACAGCCCGCCTGTAGGGATAGATACACCTGTACAGCCCGCCTGTAGAGATAGATACACCTGTACAGCCCACCTGTAGGGATATATCCACCTGTAGGGTCCTACAGAAGATGTTTATTGATATTGTCCTACAATCGTCATGCTTATACATTTATCCATATCGGCCCAACCCTACCTTGAACTCGAGCCTTGGATTGACACCTGACCTCTGACCTCTGACCTCTTTCCCCCAGCTGGAGATCTGGGGCAACGTGCAGGTGTGGCGGCAGGCGGCCACGCAGGTGTTCTTCGCGCTGGGCCTCGGCTTCGGCTCGGTCATCGCCTACTCCTCCTACAACCCCAAGAGCAACAACTGCCACCGCGACGCCTTCACCGTGTCGCTCATCAACTTCCTGACCTCGGTGCTCGCCACGCTCGTCGTGTTCGCCGTGCTCGGCTTCCGCGCCAAGAACACCGCCATGGCGTGCGTCGCCAGGTGAGCGGACCTTCTTGACCTTTTATAACTCCTCCCCCTTCCCCCTCCCCCTCCTCCTTCTGCAGGAAGGATAGTTGAAACATCGGACACTGAAAACACGATAAATTTCATGTGCAATAGAACTTTTTCAACAAATTCAGACTACAGACATTGGGGTTCAAACGCAGAACCATTTGGCTGGGAGTCAAACACCAGGACACCTTGACCTACCCTGTGTTAGGTCGTAGGTCGTAGGTCGTCGCATAAGCTTTTCCACTGTCACCCTTCCACCAGTCACTGTGTCCACACTAACCTTGTGTTCCTTCTCCTCTCCTCAGCAACCTGAAGATGTTCTCGGAGCAGTACGCCAGCGGTGCCGTCCAGATGGACCCCAGCTGGGTGCCAGCCTTCAACTACTCGGACCCGGGCTCCGTGGGCGTGGAGGAGTACAGCCACTGGTTCCACTTCCACGGGGCCCTGGTCCCCGGGCCCTTGACTGACTGTAACCTGGAGAAGGAGATGCAGAAGGTCTGTCCGGGCCCCTGGCCTCACTGCCTAGTACTCATAGAAACATACAAACACAGACACCGGCGCCATATTGGAGAGAAAGTAAATCGGTCATAAATAACTGACCACTAATTGTAATTGGTGTTCAAGTAAACATCTCCCCTGTTTACTTGTCTGTGTTTGCAGATGTATGTGTATATAGATCTAGATATTTACTGTATATGTCTATGCTAATACTCCTTTTTACGTTTACTTAGAGCTCATTAACAGTCACAACGCGGCCGTGAGACATATGAGGTATAATTATATGTTGTTGGCTGAGAACGCAGCCAAGAAGTGTTATAAAGTGTCATTAGTGTTGTACTTTGGTGTTTATTACTGTATTACCAGAGCAACCACTGCACGCTCCTTAGACTAGATGCATATTGACAAAAAAAAATCATGGATGCTTGCTAAAAGCATGTAGGGTAATAATGCATCGATAAAGTTCTGCGTTCAAACTACTTCACACTCTTGGGTCCTCAGCAGTAAACCTGCCGAGCGTGAAGTCGATTGGATGGACGGTTGACGAGAAAATTGAATGACAGACAGACAGAGGCTCCTTCCATTATGGTTAGATACTCTTTATAACCCTCTCTCTGTCTCTCTCTGTCTCTCTCTGTGTCTCTCTGTGTCTCTCTTGTCTCTCTCTGTCTCTCTCTGTCTCTGTCTGTCTCTCTCTGTGTCTCTCTCTGTGGCTCTCTCTGTGTCTCTCTCTGTCTCACTCTGTCTCTCTCTCTCTCTGTCTCTCTCTAGTGTCTCTCCTGTGTCCTACTCTGTTGTCTCTGTGTCTCTCTCTGTGTCTGCTCTGGTGTTCTCTCTGTCTCTCTCTGTCCTCTCTGCTTGTCTCTGTCTGTCTGTCTCTGTGTCCTCTCTGTGTCCCTCTACTTGTGTCTCTCTCTGTCTCTCTCTCTCTCTCTTGTCTCTCTCCTGTGTCTCTCTGTGTCTCTCTGTGTTCTCTCTCTCTGTCCCCTCTCTCTGTGTCTCTTTTCCTGTCCTCTACGTCTCCTCTTTGTCTCTCTCTGTGGTCTCTCTGTGTCTCTCTACTGTGTCGTCTCTGTGTCGTCTCTCTGTCTCTCTCTCTCTCTCTGCTCTCTCTGTGTCTCTCTCTGGTCTCCTCGTCTCTCTGTCCTCTCTCTGGTCTCTCTGCTTCTTCTGTCTCTGTGCCTGCTCTGATCCCATGTCTCTCTCTGTCCTGTCTCTGTCCTCTCTCGCTGTCTCTCTCTGTGTGTCTCTCTGTCTCGTGTGTTTGGGGTCCAGGGAGTGGAGGGTACCGGCTTGGCCTTCATCGCTTTCACGGAGGCCATCTCTCAGCTGCCCGGCAGCCCCTTCTGGTCGGCGTTGTTCTTCCTCATGCTGCTCAACCTGGGCCTCAGCACCATGTTCGGCACCATGGAGGGCATCCTGGCTCCGCTCAGCGACAACTTCAAGACGCTGGCCCGCAACAAGACCAAACTCACCGGTAACGTTGGCTCTAGGGCCTAATCGCCTTTTCCCGCGGGGACGTCACAAAAGCGCAAACGCAAATAAGAGACGATGAGGAACTGAAAGCGGTACAATAAACGTCTGTAGACGTCAACAGCAAAAAAAAAAAAAAAGAATACACAAAGCCTCGCGCCAGCAGCTAACCGCAGGTCATGTTGTCAGTCAGTTTGCTCCACGGGACCTCGTACATCCCCGAGTCTCTCACGGGTACGAGCCCTCCAGTCTCAAACATCTTCTCCTCCTCTCCACTGTTAGTGGATCGATCCAACGTATTCCATGTTAAATGTAAAAGGTTAAATGAAGGTAAAGGTTCAGCTACAGTTCTGTTGAGCAATCCTGATCACATGACCTGAGAGCACACCTCACGTGCACACTGGTAGCTCCTCCTTTCCTCCTCCTCCTCCTCTCCCTCCTTCTCCTCCTCCGGCTCTCCTGACCTCCCCTCCCCTCCTTCTCCTCCTTCTCCTCCCTCTCCCTCCCCTCCCCTCCTTCTCCTCCTCCTCCTCCTTCTCCTCCCTCTCCCTCTCCCTCCCCTCCCCTCCTTCTCCTCCTCCTCCTTCTCCTCCCTCTCCCTCACCTCCTCTCCCTATCCTCCTCTCCCTCCTCCTCTCTCCTCCTGGTGAGACCAGGAGGTAAGGAGCACTAATCTCAGTCCTGTGGCCCAGACTCAGAGACCACAGCACTCACCTGCTCTCCTGCTTCCTACTCCCTCCCAGTGGGCGGCTGCGTCCTGGGCTTCATCATCGGCCTCCTCTTCACGCAGCGCTGCGGGAACTACTTTGTGACGATGTTCGACGACTACACGGCCACGCTGCCCCTCATCATCGTCGTCGTGTTCGAGACCTTCAGCGTGTCCTGGCTGTACGGCGCCGACAGGTGAGCGGGACGCGGGACAGCAGCGGGGGACTGGGGCTCTTCTGTCCTCTGACGGTTGTGTTACACCACCACCACCACCACCACCACCTCCTCCCAGTGACCACCACCACCACCACCTCCTCTACCACCATCCCCCCCTTCATTATTATTAGGCGTCCACCAAATCCAGCATTCATGGTTACTAGATAATGTTTAGCATCATAAACGAAATAAAGTGTCAAGGGATGCCTACAGGAACACTGTGGAGGCTGGGGATTGAACCCAGAACCTTCCAGTAGGCGATCCACCACTAGACCGCCAGAATGTCATCCTGCGTGCGTCCTGATGTATGTTGGGGTGTCTGCGCTGCAGGTTCCTGGACGACGTGGAGCTGATGCTTGGCTGGCGTCCCAGCGTCATCTACAAGTATCTGTGGAAGTACGTGTGTCTGCTGGCCATGCTGGGTCTGCTGGCCGCCAGCCTGATCCGCATGTGCATCGAGCGGCCCACCTACAGGGCCTGGAACCGCGAGACGGTACGGATCAGAACCCGAATCAGAATCTTTATTCTTTATATCTTTATTGACTTCGTTTTTACAAACAAGGAATTTGTTACCTTACATTGAATATTAAAAATTACAAATTCATGAATTTGAATTAATTACGAATTCAGGAATTCAGCTAACAGCTGTTGATTCTTCCCGGTTGAGGTTCTGACCTTGTCCTCGTGAGTGTTGATTCTGAGCCCTTCCCTCTGTCTCTGTGTTGGGGGCTGATGTGCTGATGTGCAGGCGTCTGAGGAGACCCTGGAGTACCCGGACTGGGCACTGGCCGTCCTCTCCCTCCTCATCATCGTGGCCATGTTGCCTGTCCCGCTGGGCTTCGTCCACGCCACCCTGCGGAGCCGGGCGGCGCGGCAGGCCGGGGGAGGAGGGGGCCTCCCTGTCGGCTTCCAGGCCGTCAGCACCGAAGACGACGACGACAAGTGTGAGACCCCCATGACGGACGTGACGGACGTGGGGCAAACACCGATGTAGCCCCCGTCGATCACGTCTACGATCGATCGATCGACATTGAACGAGTTCGGCGTTCAATGAAAATGAGCCGATATCGATGGCTGAGAGGACGGTACGAGACACGCTGTCGGAGTCCTGCTACGATGTAGCATATTGATCATATCTACGATCGATCAAAGTTCGTGAGTTGAGATAACTCGCCGATTTCCCAACTGGCTTTGTATCATTTCAATGTGTGCAGTATCTGCACATGAACCGTGTTCACCTGACCTCCATGTTGCCTGCACCACCCAGGTCTCCTCGCTGCTTTTGTCCACTGGATGGCGCAAATCTGGGCTAACATGTTTCCTCTGAGCCCCAGAGACACAGAGGACATCGGTTACAACTACACAGGGTTTCACACTATATCCTCAAAGTGGAGGGATGGAGGTAAGGTTGGAAATCGGTGCTAGAGTGAAGTTATCCTCCAGGACACACAGCCAGGTCTCACAACACGTCCGAAGACAACTCAGTGATAACAATCACCTGCGATCACAAAAAGAAAGGGCTACTCCAACAGGGCTACTCCTGGTACAACAGGACCAATCATCTTCCATACACGGCCAACAACCTGCCCCGAAACAGTGTTGGTACGCAACTTGCACGATTAATGTCTGGTATTAATATCTGGGTAATCCAAGTATTTATCATTCTAATCGGCTACAACGCTCATAAACAGCGTATCAATGTCCCGACCAGTTCCTACTTACTTGCTTACTTATTGTAAGTCATTTTGGACCAAAGCGTCTGCCAAATTCCCTAAATGTAAATGTACTTATTCTTGAATACTTATTATTATTGTTGTTATTATGAAATGTAGATGTAAATGTAGACCGCTGACCCACTGCCACTGTTTCACTGACGTTTTTAGTCAACATAAATGATGTATGTGAGCAGGCGTGTAAGGAAAAAATAAAGAAATATTTCATGTTGGTGACGCAAATCGCATCGCACATATTTCTCATGTGCTTCCAACACACAAGTGCATCACGTGTACTCTCGAGTTGACGGTGAAAATCGTTGCGGAATGGTGAGCAACTCTTTGGCTATTTGAGGGGGAGGAGAGGGAGGGAGGAGAGGGAGGAGAGGAGAGGGAGGAGAGGGTGGGAGGAGAGGGAGGGAGGAGAGGGTGGGAGGAGAGGGAGGGAGGAGAGGGAGGAAGTTTGGTTCATGGGCACACAGCAGACAGCATTGGAACGTCTTATCAGATGTTTGGTTTGCCTGGGTTCCATTTTGAACAACGTGTAACTAGGCCATGTTGTTGTTGTTGTGTGTGTGTGTGTGTGTGCGCGCGTGTGTGTGTGTGTGTGTCAGCGTGCCAGTCTGAGGTGAGCCTTCTGGTTTCCTAAAGAGCTTCCAGTTTTACGCTTTTTGTCCTTGTAAGATATTTCTATTGTGGACATTTTGGGGCGTATTTGTGTCGTGACTTGCGTCGATATATCTTTCCTTGACGTGTGCTGTTTCACTATTCAGATGGCTGCTTCGTTGTTTTAGTTGTAATTTATTCCTTTTGCTTAGTTGCGATTTTATTATTTAATGACCTAATCTCTATCATCTAAACGTCAATCAAACCATTCCCTAATTTATGAAATAATAATTCAAATTGTGGAAACTATGACATTTCATGAACAGGCACTTTTAATGAGCATACTATGTTTGGCATTCTTTTTAACAAAGGGTCCTATGAAATTGTATATCGTGTTCTAAAGATAACATATTTTTATGTTTTCTGATCTATCCATTGGACATGCTTGTTTGTAAATGTAAGCTTTTATCGTATGTCGTAACTTATAAAGCTTGGGTTTTCGGAGAAGAAGGCGGTTACCTGTTAAAAGGGTTTCTAGATGTTACTTGACAAAACCCTTTTGCTTTTCACAACACCTCTTATCTCTCACTCTCACTGCCTTGCTGTTACTCTGAACAACTCACGATTGTGCCGGCTTATTTGCTTATTTTTTAATCATATTCCAGGTTCTGGTTACAGCCGGTCTTGGCTGTACTCTTTACAAGTGTACAGACCAGGTCGTTTTACCAATATCTGTCTTTTTTATTGACTGCAAAAATGGGTTACATTCCCCCATTGGAGAGACGGACAAGTGTGTCTAGAAGTCTGTTATGGTTTTCATCTTCCTATGAGATTGTTTCCTTTTCTAAAATGGCGTCTATTCACGTTAAGTTTATGGAGATCTTTTTGTTTTATTTTAAGTCATTAAATGTCATTCCTCTGCTCTTTTAATATGTTGCCATCTCGTTCTGAATTGTTGATGTATGGATATTTAAGTTAGATTGTGGTTTAGAGATCAGGGCCATGTTGCTGTTCAAGTTCCAGTAGAAATAATCCTGCGTTGTATTTCCACGTTGAACATTTATGGTTTGCACATTTGCTGTAGAAAATATTGTAGTGGAAGAGAAGTGTCGTCAGATGCTGGCTTTTTTAATGTTGTTGCTGTCATGTTGCGGCTCTACAATTACTGTGTAAATAAAAGATTATCTGGCACGGCCTTCTTATCATATTTATGTTTTGAAATTACCATTTTGTCATTAGGGGCAGACCCTTCATTATCAATTTGCACATTATTCAACTCTAGATTGGATCAGGATAAGCAGGATCCACATACAAATCCAGATCTAAATGCAATGAACATGGATGAGTACACACATTGTATTTTAATCAGGTGTGTTCTGTAGTATCTACATGTGCCAGTAAGGGGCGCTGTTGCATACAACCTGTTTTTAATTTGGCCGAAGCATTGATTTCCGTTTCCTTAAGAAAGTGGTTTTATGACTTAGAAAACTTTGCACTATGTTCTACCAACAACCAGATTGCTGCAGTTAAATGCTAAATGCATGACCCGCTCCAGCTTAGAGGGGAGGGAATCCCCCACCATAGTTTCACAAAATAGGGGCCCCCAAACAACATTTTGCATAGGGCCTCCAAAAAGCTAGAAACGGCCCTGCTCTGGTAGTGGAGTTGAGTCTTGGTGTGGTGGAGTTGAGTCTTTGCATGATGTAGTTGAGTCTTTGCATGATGTAGTTGAGTCTTTGCGTGGTGGAGTTGAGTCTTTGCATGATGTAGTTGAGTCTTTGCATGATGTAGTTGAGTCTTTGCCTGGTGGAGTTCAGTCTTTGCATGATGTAGTCGAGTCTTTGCGTGGTGGAGTTGAGTCTTTGCATGATGTAGTTGAGTCTTTGCATGATGTAGTTGAGTCTTTGCATGGTGGAGTTCAGTCTTTCCATGTATGGTGAAGATGAGTCTTTGCATGGTGGAGTCGAGTCTGCATGTATGGTGGAGTTGAGACTTTGCGTGGTGGAATCGAATCTTTGCGTGGTGGAGTTGAGTCTTTGTGTGGTGGAGCAGAGTCTTTGCGTGGTGGAGTTGAGTCTTTGCATGGTAGAGTTGAGTCTTTGTGTGGTAGAGCAGAGTCTTTGCATGGTAGAATCGAGTCTTTGCATGGTGGGGACGAGTGTTTGCATGGTAGAGTTGAGTCTTTGCGTGGTGGAGTCGAGTCTTTGCATGGCAGAGTTGAGTCTTTGCATGGTAGAATCGAGTCTTTGCATGGTGGGGACGAGTGTTTGCATGGTAGAGTTGAGTCTTTGCGTGGTGGAGTTGAGTCTTTGCATGGCAGAGTTGAGTCTTTGCGTGGCGGAGTTGAGTCTTTGCATGGCAGAGTTGAGTCTTTGCGTGGTGGAGTTGAGTCTTTGCGTGGTGGAGTCGAGTCTTACTGAGCCACTGAAGCACTGACTACAGACCAGGCCAATGGTGGTTTGTCGTCGTTCACGCGGAGGCGCTCACCTTCGGAAACACAAGTCTCCCGGGGGTGCAGTTGCTATGGGGGTGCGGTTGCTATGGGGGTGCGGTTGCTATGGGCCCCGCCTCGATTCAATCACACAGAGACCGGGGGGGGGGGGGGAGGAGCCAATTAGAGGCAGAGAGGAGAGGAGCTCACCTGAGCAGAACGCACAGAGAGACACACTGCCGTCAACATCAGGTAAATACAGAAAATAACACCTCTAACACGATTAGCATGATCTTAATGTTGCTGCTGAGGGTGACTTACTGTAAGTGTGTGTGTGTGTGTGTGTGTGTGTGTGTGTGTGTGTGTGTGTGTGTGTGTGTGTGTGTGTGTGTGTGTGTGTGTGTAATTCGAAGGTTCCTGTTATTTATATCTAACCTGATGATTTTATATCAGAGACAATGGTAATATGCTAATGTGTGGACTGGTTGCTCAATCGTAGAGATGACTTGACTAAAACTGTGACAGTGAAAATAAACAACTTGATGTTCTCTGCATCCGAGCGCCGGCGTCTCGGCTGGGTGGTGATGTCATGTCAAGTCTGCTACCTGTTCTCTCCTCCCGGTCCCGCAGGACGACCGCCGCATGGCTCCCTTAGTTACCCTCTGTCTGTTGCTGCTGCTGGGCGCCCTGGGCCGCGCTCAGAGCACCCGGCGGGCCCAGCAGGGTGCCCGCCACGCCCAGATGCTGCCCCCGCCGCCCCTGGG
>PIJE02000972.1:53200-58200 GCA_002895965.2 Coryphaenoides rupestris | reverse complement strand
TGTCCTCAGTGTAACCCCGGGAACGAGCAGCGCACCTCGATGACCACGATGTCTGACAGAACGATCAGATCGATCTAGAACCTGTTATTCTTATTGCAAGTCAGTCGAAGTCACACTCTGACCTCTGACCTGTCCTCTCTGACACGCCCTCGACGAATGAATTAAGAGATTATGTCGCTCGTCTCTCTGGTGGGGAGGCTTCGAACCTGGAACGCACCCTGAGCGTGGGGCAATTATTGTGTCACATGATCAACTCTTAGCCCAACAATGGCGGAGGATGGAGCTGGGTTTGCCTGACTGACACCCAAAGCAAGGGTCAGTCAGTGGTGACTCCCGGCAGTTCATATGAGGTTGGTTCACTGTCGTGCTGTCTGGAGGGGAGGCGTCAGAAGGCAGGCTAGCAGGTGAGCTCCGACACGGCAGGCAGGAAGGCTAGCATGCGAGGTTCGCACGGCACGGAGGGAAGCTACACGCTCTGGACGGGGTGTGAGCTGGTGTGTTGGAGAGGGGGAGGGAGAAAGGAGAGGAGAATGGATGATGATGATGGTGATGGTGATGATGAAACCCAGAGATGAAGATGCATGGGCATGACAAGTGTAGAGAGGAAGAGAGAGCTATAAGAAGAGACAGCGAGACAGAGGAAGAGAGCGAGAGAGCGAGAGAGAGGAAGACAGAGATACCCACAGAGACAGAAATAGTCAGTGAAAGAGTCAGAGATATTAATAATTCAACAGTGAGAATCATTAATACTTGATCAATGTCAGAGCCCAGCCGTCCCCGGCAGTAAGCACGCGATATGGAGCTTCTTCTACTCCTCCGTGGTGGTGGTGCCAGTCGGCTCCTTGCTATTCTTGCTTCTGCTGACATTAAACAAAAGATGGCTTCACCTTATCTTACCTTATTATCTCATGAGGGACACATATATGAACCATATATCTGTCTGCATGCGGGATAGAGTGAGGAAAACGCATGCAGTTGTTGTTGCTGATGCCCTCTCTCGGTGTCTCTGGGGTGCAGCTCAGTGCAGGAACTGCAAAATCGTACCCAAACTCTGAGTTAATTAAAAACACCATGAGGCTAAGATGGTGTCTGACGAGAGTAGCACAGAGATCCGGGGGGCGCAGGCAACATGGAGGACAGGTGAACATTGTTCATGTTCAGATACCGGCCACATTGAAGTGATACAGAGCCGGTTGAAAATCGGCTAAATCCCCCAGAGGTCCTTCCCCCCCGTCGTCTTCGCCCCGGTGTCTGTGATGAACTATAGTCGCCATCTTGAAAGCATCGGTACCAACGTGTGTAGTTACAGATGTGCACAGAGGTTCTCTAGTCCTTGATGCTGTCGTCATGTTCAGTTCAAGTTGACGTTTTATTTCACCCGGCAAATCAATCAATCAGAGGTAAATCATCGTAGCAAAACCCCTGAGATTATACTGAGGACATCCGTGTAAAACGTCTTAAATTTCCGGGACACGCAGGGAATATGATATGGGAATTACATCCAGCTGAGGTCGCCTGGAATCCGCCTCCACGGTGTAAAAGTGGATCTGTGAATGAGTTGGACAGGCAAGATCAGGATGTCTTGAGGAGAAAATACCAGACATACGCTCAGCCTAGAATACCACAGCAGACTATATTCTGCCTTCATTACAGAAAGGAGGATATCAATTCTCCGTTTGCATCATTATCACGGTCCATCTTTAAACTGCATCCTATAAGTAAGTTGGCCGGTCACTGTCCAAACATTCCTTTACCGTTAGATTTAGTTGTTGGTTCTTGAGCGTGACCTAGAACATAGAGATCTTGTCCTTGAGCTCATAAGAGTGAATATCTTGTTCTGCACACACACACACACACACACACGCACACAGACACACACTCACACAGACACGCACACACACTCGCACACACACAGACACGCACGCCCACACACACTCGTCGGAAGGTTGAAAGTTACGTCCAAAAAAGTTGCCGCCCAGGCTCCTAATCAATGGGCTGCTCCTCGCCCTTCGGGGCGCGCGGATCAGCCTGATCAATGAGTCCAGCGTAGCTCCACATAAGCCCTGTCTACAGTGCATGTATAATGGATGAACTCGCCCCGCCCCGCTGAATACATATTTGATATTTCCAAGAGGCGGGAGTCTGCTGGGCTGCCAGAGGTCATCCTCCTCCCAGCGGTTTGCTCGGTCAACACGCAGGGAGAGGCGGAGTCCAAACAAGAGAGGACAGGACACGCCTCCGGGGGGGGACGTGAGGACGAGACCACAGGCCGGGACACCAGACTGCTGGGGGGGGCGTTGGATGTGTGTGACGCGGGTCGGGATGAGGAGACAAGCTGTTGTAATTACAGACTGGGGGTCCCTGGCTGCTCCGACCTGAGCTCTGTCGTGACAACAGTGGAAACATGAGGAGTTGAGGAGGAGTTGAGGAGGAGTTGAGGAGGAGTTGATGAGGAGTTGATGAGGAGTTGATGAGGAGTTGAGGAGGAGTTGAGGAGGAGTTGAGGAGGAGTTGATGAGGAGTTGAGGAGGAGTTGATGAGGAGTTGATGAGGAGTTGATGAGGAGTTGTGGAGGAGTTGATGAGGAGTTGATGAGGAGTTGTGGAGGAGTTGATGAGGAGTTGATGAGGAGTTGAGGAGGAGTTGAGGAGGAGTTGATGAGGAGTTGAGGAGGAGTTGATGAGGAGTTGAGGAGGAGTTGAGGAGGAGTTGAGGAGGCACCATGTTGCCAGACGGTTCTGGAGGCGATGGGGTCGGGGAGGGTTTATTTGAGGAGGAGAATATGTAAAGGGACGAAGATGCTTTGTTTGTGATCAGTGATCAGTGATTGGTGATCTGTATAGCAGTTATTGATGAAGAATGGATTAATAAATTACATTTGGGCGCACTGTATCAGAGCAGGTTATGAGATGGTGTGCCTGAATTCAGTTCAGATCGTTCACACAACCTTGGCTTTCTTGTCAATACATAAAATCTATGATTTAATATTTAATATACCACATGGGCTGAAAAAGAAAGTTGGAATAGCATTAAGTGGTTTATACATGCACTCAATACCACATCTGGATCCTCTCTAAGGCTTAGTCTTGAGATTTCAAACTCATATATCGTATATTTTCGAGACAAATGAATGCACCAGGGATCTAATTTCTAGCAGAGCAGAATGTAACTCTTGAACATGGAAAAAATGTCATTTATCAAGCTGAACCAAATAACTCGTAAATGAAGTTATATAATAAGGACAATAACAAACCTAGAAGCCGTGAATGACTTTTCATTTCACCACCACGTGTTCCGTAGTCGTGTGTCAAAAAAGGAAACATAAATACATGCCATAAATCAAACCGTAGCCTTTTAGTTCGTTTGGAGTACCGTTATCCATACATCAACCGTATATCAACACGTGAGTCCCTCCCCCCCGCCTAAATCTTCGCCCTTTTGGCCTTCACGCCCTAAACCCCCCCCCCCCCCCCTCCCTGTCTTGTCTGCAGAGTGCTGGAGAAGAAGCAGGAGAATGGCGAGACCATCGAGCTGTCGTCGGAGGGTCGCCCGGAGCTGGTGTCTGAGAAGGAGATGCCCGTGGTGGACTGCACCTGCTTCGGCCTGCCCCGGCGCTACATCATCGCCATCCTCTCCGGCATCGGCTTCTGCATCTCCTTCGGCATCCGCTGCAACCTGGGCGTGGCCATCGTCAGCATGGTCAACAGCCACACGGTCGTCAGGGACAACAAGAGGGTCATCGTGGTGAGTTTACCGCTGGACCGACGATGGGGTTCTGGGGGGTTCTGAGTTTCAGGGAGGGTTCTGGGGGTACTTGATGCTGCTGAGGTGTTCTGGGTACTTGCTGCTGGTAGGATCTGGGGTGTTCTGGGTTCTGAGGGGATTTTGGGAGATTCTCAGGGGTTCTGGGGGGATTCTGGGGGGGTTCTGCTGGTACTTGATGCTGCTGGGGTGCAGGGGGGTGGGTTCTGGTGGGGTTCTCGGGCGGTCAGGGCTGGTGATTTCTCACCTGATGCGCCAGATAGTTCGTTTCAAAGAACCATCTCGTGGAAGTCGGCATTGGAAACTGTTTGGGAAGGGGCGGGCACTTTAAAAAAAATCCTTGGCAGGTGATTGGATGAACCATCCGTCTATCACCATTGCTGTTTCCCAACAAACAGTTGTTTCCTCGCTGTCATCACACCCTAAACCACGCCCCCGAAGCTGCAGGTAGGACACCGATTGCTCCAAACCACTGGTGGTTCGGCTACAAACGGCTAGCTTGAAGCCTGGCCCAGACCGACCTTAAGAGAGATCAGAACGGTCTCTCACGGGGCTCGGTGGTTTCTGAGGGTGGTGGGCTTGTGGCGGATTGGTCGACGGGTGGTGTTGGTGGTGGTGAAGTCCAGACAAGGAGGTCAGCCGCCATCTTCGTTCCATCTGAGCGCTCGCTGGGTGCATGAGGGTCTGAAGGTGGAGTTGGGTGTTCCATGGGTGATGTTGTCGGTTTCTGGGTATTCTGGGGCTGAGCGTGACCAGACAGGAGAAGGTTTATCTAGGAAGCCTCTAATCACCAGCAGAGTCTCAGAAGGCTTTACACAGTCAACAAAACAAGGGGGATTGTTTAACACCCCCACAGACCTAAAGCCTAAAGTCTAATGGCTACGATACTCTCTCTCCCTCGCCGCTCTCTCTCTCTCTCCGTTTGTTTGAGAGAGAAATCAAAAGATGGTCTAATAGAGAGAAGCGAGATTCTCACGAGATGGCAGCTGTACAGCAGTTTTGTAGCACATTGCACAGATGCTTTAAATAATAAATACAATTATACTGAATCCTGATGTTATTATGCATTATTCATACAACATACAACACCAATCATTTGTAAAGGGATGCCTTCAAGTCTACGTTTGAAATGTGATATTGAGATTAGATTCTTGATACTTCATCTCTGCATTTAAAGGGGGAGGACGACAGGTATATTATATTTAATACCCATTTCCATGACACATATCATATCTCAA
>PIJE02000972.1:45700-48200 GCA_002895965.2 Coryphaenoides rupestris | reverse complement strand
AGACACCGGGGGCTAAATAAAGCCGAGTTTGAATAACTATGACACGACTATACTTTCTATGCCAATTTACTCCACACTCAACGCATAGTCTTTGCGAAAATCATTGCGTGGACTGAACACCGAGGCGGATTATTTGTGCCCAGACGGCGTCGCTGCGCTGTGTTCTCCAGCCTGACTGTTTGACGCTGCGCTTCCCGACTGTTGTCTTTGATCGCCTGTTTTGTGCCGACCGCATGACTACGTCCTCGCCGGGCGGCCGCCGAGCGACTCTCTCTCTCCGGATGAAAAACTGTCAACAAGAAGCCCCGGAACTTTAAATACACCGTGGTAATTATAGGCCCAAGTCAGCTGGGCTGAGGCGGAGAAGAACAGCAGTTTGCTGCCTCAGGGAAACGCTGGCTCGACTCCACCCGCGGAGCAGCTACCTACACCCGCGAAGTGACTACGCCCGCGGAGCAGCTACCTACACCCGCGAAGTGACTACACCCGCGGAGCAGCTACCTACACCCGCGAAGTGACTACACCCGCGGAGCAGCTACCTACACCCGCGGAGCAGCTACCTACACCCGCGAAGTGACTACACCCGCGGAGCAGCTACCTACACCCGCGAAGTGACTACACCCGCGGAGCAGCTACCTACACCCGCGAAGTGACTACACCCGCGGAGCAGCTACCTACACCCGCGAAGTGACTACACCCGCGGAGCAGCTACCTACACCCGCGGAGCAGCTACCTACACCCACGAAGTGACTACACCCGCGGAGCAGCTACCTACACCCGCGACGAAGTGACTACACCCGCGGAGCAGCTACCTACACCCGCGAAGTGACTACACCCGCGGAGCAGCTACCTACACCCACGAAGTGACTACACCCGCGGAGCAGCTACCTACACCCGCGAAGTGACTACACCCGCGGAGCAGCTACCTACACCCGCGGAGCAGCTACCTACACCCCTGGAGCAGCTACACCCGTGTATCGACGACACCCTTTCTGGAGACTAGACCCGTAGAGCAGCTACCTCCACCCGCGGAGCAGCGACCTACACCCGCGAAGTGACTTCACCCGTTCCGGAGACGACACCCGTTCTGCGGACTATTTCTGCGCGGCGGGGAAATCAATAACGGGGCTGAAGTAACCTGAGACCTGAGTGTGTTCTGCTGCTGCTGCTGCTGCCTCCTCTCTGGTCGGGTGGGGGAGGAGGCGGGGGGGGGGGGGGGGGGGGGGGGGGGGGGGAGGGAGGGGGAGAGAGAGAACAGCGAGAGTCGTATCGAACGCGGCTCCCGTCCGCCCGGACCTTTCAGGTTTAATAATAGACACGCCAGATCCAGCGTTCACTGTTCTAGTCTCCGTCTTGTGTTGAAGCCGACCAACCGCTGGACTGGCCTGGACAGCAGCAGCCCAGCGGTGCCTCAGCAGAGCGGTCGTGTTCCATTCACCTCGCGCTCGTAAGGCAGCGGACTAGCAGGTCGACGCGCGGGCGAAGCCAATCTACTATTCTGCCGGCGCTGTCCTGCGTCCTGCTTCACGTTGACCCCATTTCCACACGCACGAATGCACGCACACACACACACCATATCACACACACACACACACACACACACACACACACACACACACACACACACATGCATTCACATGTGGTACAAATGCAAGCACAGCGGTTTTCTTTAAAGCAACATTGCACTGTTCTACGGCAAGCGACACGGAACGCAAGACATTGAGATGCTGGTGGAAACGTTCCAGCAGCAGACAGAACAGTCTGTTTGTGGTGTCCCTGAGAAAGACACCACCTAACCCTACCTGCTCTCTCCTCCTAGCTAAGTGTGGAGGTGTCCCTGAGCAAGACACCACCTAACCCTACCTGCTCCTCCTAGCTAAGTGTGGAGGTGTCCCTGAGCAAGACACCACCTAACCCTACCTGCTCCTCCTAGCTAAGTGTGGAGGTGTCCCTGAGCAAGACACCACCTAACCCTACCTGCTCCTCCTAGCTAAGTGTGGAGGTGTCCCTGAGCAAGACACCACCTAACCCTACCTGCTCCTCTAGCTAAGTGTGGAGGTGTCCCTGAGCAAGACACCACCTAACCCTACCTGCTCCTCCTAGCTAAGTGTGGAGGTGTCCCTGAGCAAGACACCACCTAACCCTACCTGCTCCTCCCTCCTAGCTAAGTGTGGAGGTGTCCCTGAGCAAGACACCACCTAACCCTACCTGCTCCTCCTAGCTAAGTGTGGAGGTGTCCCTGAGCAAGACACCACCTAACCCTACCTGCTCCTCCTAGCTAAGTGTGGAGGTGTCCCTGAGCAAGACACCACCTAACCCTACCTGCTCCTGACGTGTTGGTTGTTACCTTGCATGGTTGGCACCGCCGTCGGTGTATGAATGGGTGAATGTGAGGCAATACTGTAAGCACTTTGGATAAAAGCGATGATATCAATGCAATCCATTTACAATTTGCTTGACTGGAGCCCTGTGTGTCATGTGCTCTGCCCAGGCTTCGGCA
>PIJE02000972.1:20000-27500 GCA_002895965.2 Coryphaenoides rupestris | reverse complement strand
GGGGGCCGAACAATTAATCTAAATGTTAGCGAGATCGCAATATGGCAATAAGTGCAATATCCAAATCGCAGGAGCTGCAGTTTTTTGATGAGGGCAAAATGTGTTGCGTTTAAATCGTGGTGGTTATGAATGAAGTGCCCCGGTGCCCCGGAGACGCCTGTTGGTCGACACGTGTGTTTGGTTCCGACCCCAACAACAAATGTCACAGCGCACAGCATGACTTTAATAAAGATATTATGACGGCGAAGATGACAATTGTGACGCAAAAATGGATCCCTTCGCGCTAAGAATGAATCATCTCGCAATCTCGCGATATCTGTCAAAATAATCGCGCGCCATGTCGTTTAGCCCCATTTACTGAACACACACACACACACACACACACACACACACACACAGACACACACACACACACACACACAACACACACACACACACACACACAACACACACACACACACACACAACACACACACACACACACACACACACACAGACACACACACACACACACACACACACACACACACACACACACACACACACACACACACACACACACACACACACACACAGACACACACACACACACACACACACACACACACACACACACAGCACACACACACACACACACACACACACACACACACACACACACACACACACACACACACACCAACACAGACACACACACCAACACACACACAAACACATGAACAAACAAACACTCCTAAACACACACACGTCTCAACAGTGGGGTTTTTTCCGAGACGCCCCTTTGACCTCCGTGAAGAAACTCTGCCAAAACATCCAAAAAAAATAAGAGCTGACAGCGTTGCGTTGGCTCAGCCTGGGGGACCGGGGGGGGGGGGGGGAGGGGAGGAGCTAATTAGATCCTCTCTACCCAGATTATCCTCTGACGGTGGTTCTAATGAAATTCCCCCCATTGCTGTTCACGCAGAGCGCACTAACGGGCTCCCGGCGCAGCGCTCGTTAAGACTTCTCCTGACGGTGCACACTGCGCTCTCCTCCCCCCGTACCTGAAGGTCGTGGCGGGGCCCCCCCGCGGGACCTCGCCGGGGGGCCCCGTTGTTGTACCACCAGCCAGGTAGCGGCTCTCAGCCCCGCGTCTCAGCGCCACCGCAGCCGGAGACTGGACAGGATCCTAATGAATCAGAACTAGTTTGGATGCAACGCAGACGAGGCGGCTCGTCAACAGGGGGGCGCCAAACATGTCCAGAGAAGAGGTCTTACATGACTTCATTCATTGATGTAAACGCGTTACATCAATGAATGAAGCGATTAAGTAACAGACGTACTTGTACAATGCACCAGCATGGTAGTCGACATCCATTAAAAAATCCAAATAGTTTTTCGTTTCTCACAATATGTACTCCGGCTACTTCCTGGTTTGAGGGGCGCCGGCCAAACGAGTGTGTATGGGAGTAAGTAACTTTTTGGCAAGCATGTGACCAGACGCCGCTCTCTGATTGGCGGCTTAAGATTTTACCACGGGACGCAGAGAACTGCGCCCCAGACACTCCCACTTTTATTCGTGTTCGCTTTCTGATGTGATTGGACAATTCTGGGGGCAAAGGATTATGGGTGGGAAACGAATGTGTGTGTTATTAAGTGTTTTTAAGAGTTAAGCGTCTGTAGCGTGTGTTGTGTCGCTTGGGTGGGCGTGGCTTAGACTACGCAGACCAACAAAGCCACCATGACCAAGACCGACGGAGCCAGCCATGGCCTTGGGGGGGGAAAGTTACCTAGAAACCCGTTGTGTGGGTGAGTCATTGATGGAAATGCTGCATCCCCCCAACATCCCCCCAACTTTTTTTATCACCAGCCACCACTGGTGCAATGCCTGGTTATTACCGAACGAAGGAACGAAGGAACGAAGGAACGAAGGAACGAAGGAACGAAGGAACGAAGGAACGAAGGAACGAAGGAACGAAGGAACGAAGGAACGAAGGAACGAAGGAACGAAGGAACGAAGGAACGAACGCACACTAAGTGGAGTTTCCGCGTCGCCTCAAGTTTCTAATCACAATAGCGATCGTTCAGCGTGAAGTGCTCCAAAGCACACGCAACGCAATTACGTTCCATTGATCTGCGTCCGAACGGCGTGTCGGGGAACACGACGGGATCGGGACGTCGTGCGGACCTCGCGTGCTCAGTGACTCGGTGACTCGGTCCCGCTGCCCGTCACCGTCCGTCCGTCCGTCCGTCGGTCGGTTTGACGTCGTGAGCGCGTCGCGTCGCGGCCTTGACTGACACACGCGTGTGAAGTCCCCATCACAGGCCAGCGTTACGGTCGTCCGTCCGTGTTAACGTCGATCCCGTCACGGCCGTGGCATCGGGTTCACTGGGAGACTCGACGCCAGGCGGTCTGCAAACGGCGCGTTTGCGGTGCAGATCTCGTCTGTGACCTGCTTCCGTTGTTTCTGGCCTCGGGTCTCGAGTCAGGAGCTCTGGGACGCGTCTAAAAAAGCGGCGAGGTGTCCTTGAAAACGGCGGCTCGGCGTCGTCGCCGTGGATATTCTGAGAATGTGGAATGTGCTGGATGGGACGCGGTGATAGAGTTTGACCTGTTGTCGTGCATCTCCTCTCTCTCTCTCTACCTCTCTCTACCTCCCTCGCTTTCTCTCTCTCTGCCTCTCCTCTCTCTCTCTCTCTCTCTCTCTCTCTATCACTCTCCCACTATCTGTCTCTCTCTTGCTCTCTCTCCCCTCTCTCCCTCCCCCTCTTTCTCCCTCTCCTGTCTCCCCTCTCTCCCTTTCTCTCTCCCTCTCCCCTCTCTCTCTCCCCCCTCTCTCCCTCCTTCTTTCTCTCCCCTCTCTGCCTCTCCCCTCCCTCTCTCTGTCTGTCTCTCTCTCCATCCCTCTCTCTGTCTCTCCCTCCTTCTTTCTCTCCCCTCTCTGTCTCTCCCCTCCCTCTCTCTGTCTCTCTACTCCATCCCGTGCTCTCTCTCTCTCCTCTTCTCCCCCCCCCCCCCCCCCCCCCCCCCCTCCTCTCTCTCTCTCTCTCTCTCTCTCTCTCTCTCTCTCTCTCCCCTCCCTCTTTCTCAGTCTCTCTCTCGTCATGCTTGTTAAATTGGGAACTCTGAGGACTGGCTTACATTTTGATGCCATTTTTAGATTAACTTTGTGTCGTTCTCTGTTTGGAGTTGGAGGAGATGATTAAAATCATACTTAAGGCATAATATTGATAAAAACCCAGCCAGGTGATTTGAAAGCATTTTGTGTTTGGCAGTTGGCAGACATCTCAGATCTGTGTCCCTTTTCATAAAACTCAACTAACGTTCACATTTACATTTCGGGCATGATTTTGGCAGACGCTAGTTACGAGCGAGTTACGATGAGGACATTTGTTTAATGAGACAGCAATGTATCGCTGTGGTACTTCGGTCCAATCTGATTTTTAGAAGGTTTTAGAGTTTAGAGGACAGCATATTCCAGCTTGAATATGCGCTTGACAATGGACATAGATATACAAAATACATCATTTATGTTAACTTGATGGAGACTTGCTTGCAGAAAGCACAGACGGTAAAAAAATCAGCGCCGGTGGAACCGTACGCGCTACAATCCCCGTTAAGCCCGTTAACTCCCCCGCCGTCTCCCCCCGTCGATCAGAAGAGCCCCGCTGGTCTCGGGGTGGAGGGGGGAACTCTCCGGAGCAGCGGCGGTGGGGATGTTCAGCGCCATTATGTGGGCCAGGCTGCAGGCTCCGCCCCCCCCTGTGGCCCTGAATAGGCTGGCTGCTAGCTGAGGCTCCACCTGACCCACTTAGACCCTGCTGGTGGTGCTGGTGGTGCTGGTGGTGCTGGTGGGCGGAGGCACCATGGCCTGCTTTCCACCACGCCCCCCCCTCCCCGACCGCCACCGATGCCCCTCCCACTCTCACGCCCCAACTGCCCCGCCCACGTCCTTCTCCGGCCAATCGGGTGAGACCGGCTGGTCGCGTCTGCCGTTTATTACCGCAAACCTGTGTTCCCACGACAGGGCAGGTGTGTGTGTGTGTGTGTGTGCACATGTGTGTGTGTGTGTTGCACGTGTGTGTGTGTGTGTGTGTGTGCACGTGTGTGTGTGTGTGTCAAGATGCCAAATCAGTCACTCGAGTCTCGGATTCGGTGTGGTTGTGGTTTTAATGGATTTCACTCGCTTCACGCCCTCGATGAACATTTGCGTGTACATTTGTATTTGAACAAAGGGGAGATTAGCATGAGACGCACACACACACAGTCGGATTAACAGTCGTATATACAGTAGTTTAGATGTGTGCGTGCGTTCGCGTGTGTGTGTGTGTGTGTGTGTGTGTGTGTGTCTCGCTGTCGGCTGTTTCTACCGATGTTCTTATTAGCACTAATCACGACAGCTGAGGTTGTAAATTAAAAGCGTAATCACTTATTATTTCATTATATTTTTCCCCCCGATTTTCCGAAGAAAAGCTAAGTGTGTCTAATCCATTAGTCCATGAGTTATGACACCACATAGACATTGAATTGTGCTCCTGTGATTGGTGAATACCTCCACTAAGCCCCGCCTCCTCTTCGTCCCAAGGGGAAGTGCTCTTGTATCCCTTCCTCCTCCTCCTCCTCCTCCTCCCCATGCCACAGACCCGCCCCGGCTACACTAACGAGTCTAATAATAACGACTAACGCACCAAAACGCCGTCAGCGAGGCTACGTGTTCGGCGTCCACCAGAGGCGTCCGTCCAGAGGTCTCCCGGCCCGGAGAGCGGGGGGGGGGGGGGCGAAGGTTGGGGAGGACGGAGCGCCGGGCCGCGTTGGAAGGGAAGGAAGCAAGATGGAGGACACAACTTGGCCGCTCTACTTTACAGGACATAAAAGTGGGACAATCTGTTCCTTGGACGGTCTCCAGCTCCTACTTTCTGGGGACTGATACACTGAAAATATATCTATACACCCGCGCTGGCCTACATAGAAGGGATTGAGAAAGAGCTCAAGACACAGAGGCAAGGGGATGTGAACCAAACGCTTGAGAACGTGTTGTGTTTTGTTCTTATAAACCCAGCGATAGATGATCGCTTTAGAGTTACACAGAGAGAGAGCGAGAGAGAGAGAGAGAGAGAGAGAGGGGGGAGGAGCAGTAACTTCCTGTGCGCTGAAGGGTCTAACAGGAAGTGACCTCACCAACTCTAGCCCCTCCTCGTCCTCCCGTCCATGTCGATGTACCCGTTGGCCGGATCCAGCGGCTACGCCACACAAGCCCACTTATTGTGATCAGCCCTTCCAAGCGGTTTCCACCCGCGTGCATGGCGGATAGATCAGCCTCACACCAGTTGCCACAGTACCGTCCACCGGGTGGGCTGGCAGGCCGATCTATCCAGCATGCTTCTCGGTGGACACTCCCACTTGTGATGTCACGTGGGGGCCGTTCACGCTCACACCCGGTGGTATAATACGTCTCCTTTAAAGGTAGAGTCAAAGGAAAAAGCCTCTCACACACAACTTGAATAGAAGACGGGCTGAACTAAGAAGTGTAAAAGAGTATGTGGGAAGATTCGGTAGAAAGATATCGACGAGAGCGTCGAGTTCCTCTGGCGGGGATCAGCTACTGGAATCCAGTGAGTGGCTTCACATGAGAGGCAGCAGCAGACAGGAGCAGATAGCGTCGGCCCTGCAGCGGCAGCAGCGCTTTAGAAGATGTTTGATTCCTCCGCGTTCCTCTGATCTGATCTGAGTACAATTTGAATATTTATTCGAGAGGCGTGGGCGTGCAGACACGATGAAGGGTTAAGAGGTGTACTATCCTAATGGCTTTGGAGCTAAAGCCCTATTGCTATGCAACCTGGCACAAGAATTTCCTCCGGGGTTAACAAAGTTCGATCTTATTTTATCTTTTTCAATGAGAGCGTGACTCTGCGTGTAACTTCTGTGTGGACATCACCAAATTATCACCGAAACGTCACCAAAATCCCAACACACACACACACACACACACACACACACGCTGTTCACTAATTAAAGCCATCAGCCATTTCGGCTCACGCCACTTTGCTTCGATGTTGTCGTGTTTTGATTGAGTCTCACGGAGCCCGCGATGGCCAGTTGTCAATCAAACGGATACGAACTGTGAGACTCAATCCAAACACAATTTAAAGGTCCCCTACTATGCCACCAGGCGTGAGCGGGATCAGCCATAGCCATCACATCACAATTGTGACATCACAAGTGGGAACGAATGTCCACCGAGATGTTATGCTGACGAGATCAGTTTACCTGTCGCTACAGTTTTCTGGGTAGGCTGGGAGACTTGATCTAATCAGCATACAGTAGATCTAGCTGGACATTCCCACTTGTGATGTCACTAGACGGTAGTCACATGGCTACTGTCAAACGGCTTGCAATGGCTAATCACACATCACACTCATACCTGGTGGCGCAATAGGAGACCTTTAATCAAGACAAAGTTGGGGGAGCAAAAAGCGCTGATGGCCACTTTAAGTCTCAACTTCACTCTTTCTGTTACACAGTATGCAGCTATATTGAGTCTTATACGAGTTTCATCATATATATATATACTGTATATGTAGATCTGTAAATAATAGGCGATTGTGGCGGCCATCTTCTCTGCACTCCAGCCATCCATCTTGCGCTTCCACTCTCGGGAGGAGGTGATCCGTCTCTGTCCTCGTTATCCTGATTAATCGGCAGCCCGCCGCCTCGCCGCCTCGCCGCCTCGCCGCCTCGCCGCCCGACGACTCCTCAGCTCGCTGCCGTCCGACTCGTCCTCGCAGCGAAGAAACTCCGACTCCACGCCTCTCTTGACACTTGATTGGGGGAAGCTAGCGCGCCACAGCTGCTGCTGAGTGGTTTTATGCAGGATCAATCAGAGGCAGAAATACTGTAGACGTCAAAAAATATCTGGGGATTGTATTTGATGGTGGTGGTGGTGGTGGTGGTGGTGGTGCTGGTGGTGGTGCTGGTGGTGGTGGTGGTGGTGGGGTTCATGTTCTACTCGGGTCTTTTAAATCCTTCCCCCCGATCCCCCGCTGCTGTGTCTGAACCCGAGGCTGCTAAACGTTGTGTGCGCAAAGGGTTTTGCTCCTGAAGCGTTCCTCCCAACAGGAGGTTACTGGGATGATTCTGCGCTGCGTTCGTTTAGTTTCGAGTCTTGAAACCACAGACCTCAAACCTGTACGGTTGAATGAACGTTGTCTCGTTTCCGGCCGTGGAGAAGACAAGAGACGACACTTCACGTTGCTGTGGGTTAATTTCTCCTCATGTACCCAAAGTTGAATCAGAAGATCAAGCAACGTTCCAACGTGAATCTGTTTGATGGCTGATGAAATATGAACGCTTTTTGGACTCGGATTGCATCACGTCTTGTCTCATCCTCCCATAGTTCTCTGGTGATGACCGCGTCATACGACTCTTATTCTTATCTTCTTCCTGGCGTTCCACTGCCATCCCTTCCCGTCTCCGTATCCTCGTTTCACTCCTGGCTCCCGACACACATGACACACACACAC
>PIJE02000971.1:185000-187483 GCA_002895965.2 Coryphaenoides rupestris | reverse complement strand
GTCTCATTTGTTCCCAAAAAATGTTTTCCAGAAAACCTTGGCACGGTGGACAGCTTCCACGGCTCCGACTGCTCAGCTTCCCCCGAAGCTCGCGCCCTTCTCGCAGCGGTCGCTTTGACTAATGACCCAATCACCCACCAGGCCTCCACATTTTGACCTTATCACACCAGCTGGTTGGCCCCCCCCATTTCGCCACTACCGCTTCCCATACCCAACGGTCCACTGGAGTGTTAATTGATCCCTGCTACCATCACCCCCTTGTATGCAGCTCTTAGTGCATTCACTCGAGTCTAAAGTAACACCCATTCTTTCAGTATAATCAATACCAGACCAAATGCAGATCCGACATTACTGGCAGCAATATCTGTGAATATACTTCATGTAACTATTGGAATAAAGCCATTATCAATTGTAATTGTAAATGGTTTAATTTATTTCCACTTTAATATTTCTGAAATAAAAACACAGGTTATAATAATTAATAACTTATTATCACCGTTTGACAAGGAAGCTATGGCTTAGGCCACAGAATAGGCCATTTTACTTTAACTTTTGCATCCTACAAGTTTTACCCCATTACAGGGTAAAACCAATCAGCAGTTATTGTCCATCACCACAGAAACTCTTTTGCAAAGTTAAACAGTCCATAGTTAATGAGCTGAAAGAACACTCACCAGTCTCTCCATCTCCTGCTCGCGGAGCCTCTCCTCCCGATGGCGCCGGTGGTAGTCCAGCAGTTCGTCTTCGTTGTCACTGATCTCTGTGATGCTGTTCTTCCGCTCCCTCATGCCCGGGTGGGGTCTCCCCATCTCCCGGTGCCCGCTGCCAGACATCTTCCTGTGGCTCCGGGGGCTGGCCACGGGGGATGAGCCAGGCAGGGAGCCAAGGCTGTAGGCCGGAGTCAGGGTGCTCCCGAAGCTGGCCTTCCTCAACTCAAGACTACCCCCACTGGTGACTTCGTCCATCGTCATCATTGAAGTGGGTGACGGGCTGCGGGTTCGGAACCCTCTGCTTCCAAACGGATCCTCTGAGGTAGACGCCATCTTTCGTCGGAGCCGGGGGCTCTCTGGGACCAGCTTGCCCAGACCCGAGGGGCTGTCAGGAGTTCTCAGGCTGGACACAGTTCCTTGCACAGGGACCCCCTTGCGTGCTATAGAGGGACTGAGCGGGGGCAGCTCTCTCATGCTGCCCCCACAGCCTCCTCTGTTCAGCTCAGGGATTCTCCTGGCCATTCTGGGGCTTTCAGGAGGTTGCAGCAAACGCGGGCTCTGTGGAGGCACTTGGAGCCCCTGGGAGCCCTGGATGATATGGACGATGGGGTCCAGGGGAGGTTGGAAGGCCCTCATGGGTTGCAAGGTGAGGTGGCTGGGGCTGGAGGCCAGCAAGCAGTCAGCCAGGTTGGGCTGCTCCCTGAAGGGGCCGGCAGGCCGCTCCTGGAGCACCATGGCCACTTTGGTCCTGGGGCAGGAAGGGGACAGGGAGGAGCAGGTGGAGAACTTGGGCGTGAGCCGGGGGCTGCTCGGTACAATGTTCCGGCTAGTGAGAGACTCGCTGGAGGACAGCAGTTGGATCTGCCGCGGGCTCTCATGGCCGTCCTGGCCAAAGCCTCTGTGTCCGGGCTTGGGGCTTGGAGGGGCCTCCAGAAACACCTTCCTCTGAAGCCTTGGGCTTTCCTGAACCTTTTGCCCCACAACACTGCCGCCACCGCTGCTGCTGCTGCTGCTGCTATAGCTAGGCAGCCCCGGCCTTGACTGCGGTACCGGCTGAGTGCTGTAGTTGTAGCTGGAGGAGCGTACAGGCACTGGGGGCAGAGAGGATGAACTTTGGACCTGCTGGGGCCCCCCGCTGGGAGATGGGCTGGTAAAGCTGCCGGTGCTAGCTGCCGAGGGCGAAGAGAGCGGGGAAAAAGGTGGGGACGTGTTTTCATAGCTGGAGCCCACCGACATGGCCCCGGGGCTGGTGGGTGGAGAGAGCAGGTAGCGCCCGCCTCCGTTGAGCATGGGTGAGAGGGGTGAGTGGGCGATGGAGTGGCCCACCCCAGGAGGCTTTCTGGTGTCAGAAGAGGAGGAGGAGGGAGCCTGCAGGTCGTCCATCACCAGGGAGTCCATGATGTCCTGCAGGTCCTTCTCGATGGAGCTGACGATGGCGCTGTGTTCTGACTGCACTCTCTCTCCGGGAGCTGGGGGGGACTGGGTGGTACACCGCTGGTGATTGCCATTGACTAAGCTCTCCGGGTCTGGTTGGAAGAGAAAGATACAGCCTGTCAGCTATAAGAGGTTACACTGAATAAATGACACGCACACTCAGTACAGAGATGGTAACCCTAGGCCACAATGACCAAAATATATTTACTCTAGATAATCAAGATACTGATTCAAGTGTGTGTGTGTGTGTGTGTGTGTGTGTGTGTGTGTGTGTGTGTGTGTGTGTGTGTTTGTAATATATATATATATATATATATACACACACACACAGTAAATAAA
>PIJE02000971.1:110000-180000 GCA_002895965.2 Coryphaenoides rupestris | reverse complement strand
GTGTGTGTGTGTGTGTGTGTGTGTGTGTGTGTGTGTGTGTGTGTGTGTGTGTGTGCAGTCTTTACTACTAAAAGATATTCAGCAGCATTCCGTGTTTCCGCCAGAGATCTCTGTGTGTGTGTTAACCGGGTTAATCATATGATTAGATTGTTTTAGTTTTAGATTATATGATTATATATTTTGACCATATGAGCCTTCTCCACCGGACATGTGAGGGCCAAGTGTCCTGAGTCTCCTGACACCATGATGTCCCCCCCACCCCCTTCCCTTAGTGACAATGAAATCACAGAGACCATGCGTCTCCTGCTATTGGCCGAGAGCTCTATGGTGATAACCTGTGATTGGGCATGGATTGTGTGCTCTCTCGGCCAATCAGGTGCACTGTTTCCAAGACAGTGAGGCGTGTGGTGCTATTTAAATCCAACCAAAGACCAGAATGATTGTTCAGAGGTATATTTCAAGGTAAAAATAAAGAAAGAAAGAAAAAGCTAATGGAAAGGAAAGGTCCATAACTGGACGAATGTGCAAATCCACAGACATCTGGCAGACATTCTGAAATGACCAGCGGATTTTGGATTTATTTAAAAGCATGTTTTAAAATAGTTTATTATAGTAATTATTTCTTAATGAATTAATTATATAACTTTTGAAATCTCTTTGCTTCAGTAAATAGTGTAAAAATGTCAAATAATACTTTTTTTGTTCTTCTGTCATGTATGCTTGTTGAAATAAAGACACATTGAGATACAGATGATATAATCTTTATGTGTTTGTTGCCCATAGAAACGGGCAACAAATGTAACACACTATTACCACGCTATTGAGTTTAAGGGAGAGTACAAAGACTCAGTGAGACTGGGGGTTAGAGGTCAGGGGTCAGGGTATGCTCCCTGTTGGCTATAATGTCATAATGCAATTTCATTAATTAAACAACAATTATTACACAATTACACTATGTATGCCGACATATACTGTAGTAAAATATGAAATGCATGTGCCTACATTTGCCTTTGTGAAATTCCTGCCACTTTGTGAAATTCAGCAGTAAAAGCCTGCAGCCTACCTAGCACCCAGCCTACCAGCAGCCAGCCTACCTGCCAGCAGCCAGCCTCCCAGCAGCCAGCCTACCAGCAGCCAGCCTACCAGCAGCCAGCCTCCCAGCAGCCAGCCTACCAGCCTCCCAGCAGCCAGCCTCCCAGCAGCCAGCCTACCAGCCGCAGCCAGCCTACCAGCAGCCAGCCTACCCAGCAGCCAGCCTCCCAGCAGCCAGCCTACCAGCCAGCAGCCAGCCTCCAGCAGCCAGCCTACCAGCAGCAGCCAGCCTCCCAGCAGCCAGCCTACCAGCAGCCAGCCTCCCAGCAGCCAGCCTACCAGCCTACTAGCAGCCTGCCTACCAGCAGCCAGTCTACCTGCCAGCAGCCAGCCTCCCAGCAGCCAGCCTACCAGCAGCCAGCCTACCAGCCTGCCTCCCAGCAGCCAGCCTACCAGCCGCAGCCAGCAGCCAGCCTACCCCAGCAGCCAGCCTACCAGCTAGCCAGCCTCCCAGCAGCCAGCCTACGCAGCTCCCAGCAGCCAGCCTACGCAGCCCGCCAGCCTGTCAGCAGCCTGCCTCCCAGCAGCCAGCCTCCCAGCAGCCAGCCTACCTGCCAGAAGCCAGCCTCCCAGCAGCCAGCCTACCAGCAGCCAGCCAGCCTGCGGCAGCCAGCCTACCAGCCTCCCAGCAGCCAGCCTCCCAGCAGCCAGCCTACCAGCCGCAGCCAGCCTCCCAGCAGCCAGCCTACCAGCAGCCAGCCTACCAGCAGCCAGCCTCCCAGCAGCCAGCCTACCAGCCTCCCAGCAGCCAGCCTACCAGCAGCCAGCCTCCCAGCAGCCAGCCTACAGCCCAGCCTGCCTCCAGCAGCCAGCCTCCCAGCAGCCAGCCTACCAGCCGCCAGCAGCCAGCCTACCAGCCAGCCAGCCTCCAGCAGCCAGCCTACCTGCAGCGGCAGCCAGCCTACCAGTCTCCCAGCAGCCAGCCTCCCAGCAGCCAGCTTACCAGCCGCAGCCAACCTCCCAGCAGCCAGCCTACCAGCAGCCAGCCTACCAGCAGCCAGCCTCCCAGCAGCCAGCCTCCAGCCCAGCAGCCAGCCTACCAGCCTCCCAGCAGCCAGCCTACCAGCAGCCAGCCTCCCAGCAGCCAGCCTACCAGCCACAGCCTGCCTCCCAGCAGCCAGCCTACCAGCAGCCAGCCTACCTGCCAGCAGCCAGCCTCCCAGCAGCCAGCCTCCCAGCAGCCAGCCTACCAGCCAGCCAGCCTCCCAGCAGCCAGCCTACCACCCGCAGCCTGCCTCCCAGCAGCCAGCCTACTAGCAGCCAGCCTACCTGTCAGCAGCCTGCCTCCCAGCAGCCAGCCTACCAGCAGCCAGCCTACCTGCCAGCAGCCAGCCTCCCAGCAGCCAGCCTCCCAGCAGCCAGCCTGCAGCCAGCCTCCCAGCAGCCAGCCTCCCAGCAGCCAGCCTCCCAGCAGCCAGCCTACCAGCAGCCAGCCTACCAGCAGCCAGCCTCCCAGCAGCCAGCCTCCCAGCAGCCAGCCTCCCAGCAGCCAGCCTACCAGCAGCCAGCCTCCCAGCAGCCAGCCTACCAGCCTCCCAGCAGCCAGCCTCCCAGCAGCCAGCCTACCAGCTGCAGCCAGCCTCCCAGCAGCCAGCCTACCAGCAGCCAGCCTACCAGCCTCCCAGCAGCCAGCCTCCCAGCAGCCAGCCTACCAGCTGCAGCCAGCCTACCAGCAGCCAGCCTCCCAGCAGCCAGCCTCCCAGCAGCCAGCCTACCAGCCCAGCAGCCAGCCTACCAGCAGCCAGCCTCCCAGCAGCCAGCCTCCCAGCAGCCAGCCTACCAGCCGCAGCCTGCCTCCCAGCAGCCAGCTTTAGCAGTAAAATAAAACATGAAGTCCCTTTAGACCCACTCTCAGGCATCCATCTCATTTTGTATGCTTGTTGTTTTTACGTAACATGTATAATGATCACACTGGAGACATGCATGGGTGCCTACCAGCAGCCAGCCTACCAGCCTACCAGCAGCCAGCCTCCCAGCAGCCAGCCTACCAGCCTAGCAGCCAGCCTCCAGCAGCCAGCCTACCAGCCTAGCAGCCAGCCTACCAGCAGCCAGCCTACCTGCCAGCAGCCAGCCTCCCAGCAGCCAGCCTACCAGCTGCAGCCAGCCTCCCAGCAGCCAGCCTACCAGCCGCAGCCAGCCTACCAGCCTCCCAGCAGCCAGCCTCCCAGCAGCCAGCCTACCTGCCAGCAGCCAGCCTCCCAGCAGCCAGCCTCCCAGCAGCCAGCCTACCAGCAGCCAGCCTCCCAGCAGCCAGCCTACCAGCCTCCCAGCAGCCAGCCTACCAGCAGCCAGCCTACCAGCCAGCAGCCAACCAGCAGCCAGCCCCAGCACGCCAGCCAGCCAGCCTCCCAGCAGCCAGCCTACCAGCCGCAGCCAGCCTACCAGCCTCGCAGCCAGCCTACCAGCCAGCCTCCCAGCAGCCCACAGCCAGCACCCCAGCCAGCCTCCAGCCTACCAGCCGCAGCCAGCAGCCAGCCTACCAGCCGCAGCCAGCAGCCAGCCTACCTGCCAGCAGCCAGCCTCCCAGCAGCCAGCCTCCCAGCAGCCAGCCTACCAGCCGCAGCCTGCCTCCCAGCAGCCAGCTTTAGCAGTAAAATAAAACATGAAGTCCCTTTAGACCCACTCTCAGGCATCCATCTCATTTTGTATGCTTGTTGTTTTTACGTAACATGTATAATGATCACACTGGAGACATGCATGGGTGCCTACCAGCAGCCAGCCTACCAGCCTACCAGCAGCCAGCCTACCAGCAGCCAGCCTACCAGCCAGCAGCCAGCCTCCCAGCAGCCAGCCTACCAGCCAGCAGCCAGCCTCCCAGCAGCCAGCCTACCTGCCAGCAGCCAGCCTCCCAGCAGCCAGCCTACCAGCTGCAGCCAGCCTCCCAGCAGCCAGCCTACCAGCCGCAGCCAGCCTACCAGCCTCCCAGCAGCTAGCCGCAGCCAGCCTCCCAGCAGCCAGCCTACCAACCACAGCCAGCCTCCCAGCAGCCAGCCTACCAGCCTACTAGCAGCCTGCCTACCAGCAGCCAGTCTACCTGCCAGCAGCCAGCCTACCAGCCTCCCAGCAGCCAGCCGCAGCCAGCCTCCCAGCAGCCAGCCTACCGCAGCCAGCCTCCCAGCAGCCAGCCTACCAGCCGCAGCCTGCCTCCCAGCAGCCAGCCTACTAGCAGCCAGCCTACCAGCCAGCCAGCCCAGCCCAGCCTACCAGCAGCCAGCCTACCTCCAGCAGCCAGCCTCCCAGCAGCCAGCCTCCCAGCAGCCAGCCTACCAGCCACAGCCTGCCTCCCAGCAGCCAGCCTACCACCCGCAGCCACAGCCTCCCAGCAGCCAGCCTCCCAGCAGCCAGCCTACCAGCCAGCAGCCAGCCTCCCAGCAGCCAGCCTACCAGCAGCCAGCCTCCCAGCAGCCAGCCTACCAGCAGCCAGCCTACCAGCAGCCAGCCTCCCAGCAGCCAGCCTACCCCAGCCAGCCCAGCCAACCTCCAGCAGCCAGCCTCCCAGCAGCCAGCCTCCCAGCAGCCAGCCTACCACCCGCAGCCTGCCTCCCAGCAGCCAGCCTACCAGCAGCCAGCCTACCCAGCAGCCAGCCTACCAGCAGCCAGCCTCCCAGCCAGCCAGCCTCCCAGCAGCCAGCCTACCAGCAGCCAGCCTACCAGCAGCCAGCCTACCAGCAGCCAGCCTCCCAGCAGCCAGCCTCCCAGCAGCCAGCCTACCAGCAGCCAGCCTCCCAGCAGCCAGCTTCCAGCCTCCCAGCAGCCAGCCTCCCAGCAGCCAGCTCCCAGCAGCCAGCCTACCCAGCAGCCAGCCTCCCCAGCAGCCAGCCTACCCAGCAGCCAGCCTCCGCTAGCAGCCAGCCTCCCAGCCAGCCAGCCTACCAGCCTCCCAGCAGCTAGCTGCAGCCAGCCTCCCAGCAGCCAGCCTACCAACCACAGCCAGCCTCCCAGCAGCCAGCCTACCAGCAGCCAGCCTCCCAGCAGCCAGCCTACCAGCAGCAGCCAGCCTCCCAGCAGCCAGCCTACCAGCCAGCAGCCTGCCTCCCAGCAGCCAGCCTACCTGCCAGCAGCCAGCCTCCCAGCAGCCAGCCTCCCAGCAGCCAGCCTCCCAGCAGCCAGCCTACCAGCTGCAGCCAGCCTCCCAGCAGCCAGCCTACCAGCCGCAGCCTGCCTCCCAGCAGCCAGCTTTAGCAGCCAGCCTACCGCAGCCCCAGCAGCCAGCCTACCCAGCAGCCAGCCAGCCGCTGCGCAGCCAGCCTACCAGCCAGCCTGCCAGCAGCCAGCCTACCAGCAGCCAGCCTCCCAGCAGCCAGCCTCCCAGCAGCCAGCTTACCAGCCGCAGCCAACCTCCCAGCAGCCAGCCTACCAGCAGCCAGCATACCAGCAGCCAGCCTCCCAGCAGCCAGCTTCCAGCCTCCCAGCAGCCAGCCTCCCAGCAGCCAGCCTACCAGCAGCCAGCCTACCTCCCAGCAGCCAGCCTCCCAGCAGCCAGCCTCCCAGCAGCCAGCCTCCCAGCAGCCAGCCTCCCAGCAGCCAGCCTCCCAGCAGCCAGCCTCCCAGCAGCCAGCCTACCAGCAGCCAGCCTCCCAGCAGCCAGCCTCCCAGCAGCCAGCCTCCCAGCAGCCAGCCTACCAGCCGCAGCCAGCCTACCAGCCAGCAGCCAGCCTCCCAGCAGCCAGCCTACCAGCAGCCAGCCTACCAGCCTGCCTCCCAGCAGCCAGCCTACCAGCCGCCTCAGCAGCCAGCCTCCCAGCAGCCAGCCTCCGCAGCCAGCCTACCTCCCAGCAGCCAGCCTACCAGCCACAGCCTGCCTCCCAGCAGCCAGCCTACCACCCGCAGCCTGCCTCCCAGCAGCCAGCCTACTAGCAGCCAGCCTACCTGCAGCAGCCAGCCTCCCAGCAGCCAGCCTACCAGCAGCCAGCCAGCCCAGCAGCCAGCCTACCAGCCTCCCAGCAGCCAGCCTACCAGCTGTAGCCTGCCTCCCAGCAGCCAGCCTACCAGCCGCAGCCTGCCTCCCAGCAGCCAGCCTACCAGCAGCCAGCCTACCAGCAGCCAGCCTACCTGCCAGCAGCCAGCCTCCCAGCAGCCAGCCTACCAGCCAGCAGCCAGCCTACCAGCAGCCAGCTTCCCAGCCTCCCAGCAGCCAGCCTACCAGCGGAACGTGCTCGTGACCGTGACGTGAGGGCAGCCTACCGCTGTGTAGCGTGAAGCTCGTGCATGTGACGTAGCGTCCAAGTTTAAGCTGTCAACACCGCAGCTTCCAGCACATCTGTGGTGGCGGAATGGCATTGTAATGTCATTTATATATATATATTATAGTATATATTATACTATATATTATACTATATCTGCAATGGGAGTTCAGCTTTGAATGATCAGCTAAAACCTTAAGCATCGGTAAGTGGATCTATTTTTGGTCGATGCCTCGTCCATCTAAAGCCATCTAAATTCACAATATATGTAGTTTGTAGTATTGTAGGGTACCTGTGGATAACCTTATGGACTTTATCGGAGCGTTCAGCAGCGCTTAGCTTATATTTGTAGCTTTGGCGCGTTTGGGTTTGTTTGTTTGTTGTCAAACGCGCGTTCACGGGGACACCGCGTAACCATGGAGACGGAATGTGAACGCGCTCAGTGAACGCGCCTATCAGGAGTCATCGTCACCATCTGAGACTTTAAAGTGTTTGTTTGTTTTTAAACGTAGTGATATATATATTATATCATCGTCCAGATAGTAAGTTGTGCTATTTTGTCACTGATACTAAGATAAGAACGTCATTTAATTTCGATCAAACGTGGAAAATCCTTTTTTTCTTCTCTGTTTGGAACTCAAAATGTGTTCAAAACATACAACACACACTTTGGCGTCACCAAAATTAGGCACTTGATTGGACCTTACAAGTCAGTCAGCAATCTGTTTTTGTAGCCCAATACACACAACCCCTAACTCCTAACCCCTAACTCCTAACCCCTAACCCCTAACTCTAACTCTAACCCCTAACCATTAGGGGTTAGAGTTAGTGGTTAGGGCCTAACCCCTAACCACTAACCCCTAACTCTAACTCTAACTCTAACTCTAACTCTAACTCTAACCCCTAACGCCTAACACCCTCACTCTAACCCTAACACTCTAACCCTAACCCCTAACCCCCTAACAACCTAACTCTAACTCTAACCCTAAATCTAACTCTAATCCCTAACCCTAACCCCTAACCCTAACGCCTAACACCCTCACTCTAACCCTAACCCCTAACCCCTAACCCCTTACCCCTAACCCCCTAACAACCTAACTCTAACTCTAACTCTAACCCCTAACCCTAAATCTAACTTTAATCCCTAACTCTAACTCTAACTCTAACTCTAACTCTAACCCCTAACTCTAACCCTAACCCCTAACACTCTAACCCTAACCCCTAATCCCTTACCCCTAACCCCTAACCCAGCCCTAACCCTTTTTAATGTCCCAGTGTTCTAAATCGAGTTGAAACATGAGGTTCACTTTAAATACAAATAGGTTATGAAATGAGATGACCATAGTATGATATCCAATGGCGACGAATGTGCTTCCAGACGTTAAATGTATTTCATTTGTAGACCATCAAATGTCTCGTTGTGGCCACCATGGAGAGCCAACGTCCCTTCACCGGCAGACGCAACAGTCTGGGGAAGTCAAGTGCAGACATCGTGCACGAAGCGCGCCAGTCTCTCCGCAGCATCAGCACCCAGCGGCCCTACACGCCCAGGGATGGAGCCAGGCAACTCTTCGGGGGCAACTCCTCTGCTCGGTCAAACCATGAATGCAGGCCCTCGTCAACTTTCAGGTTAGGAAACAGCTCTTTTTGGATTTGAAAATGTTGTCTGTTTGTCATCATGTGCAGTGGTAATGCTAATGCAGTGGTTCACAAACTTTTTTTTTCTAATGTAAAATTGCCAACCATCTTAATCAACTCAAAAATTATAAATAACAGCAGCACTCACCAATCACTTGCAGACAAAATCCATCCTGCGTTCTTTTTTGATGAAATGATCTATCACCTCCTTGTGCAGTCTGTTCTCTTTCTTCAGTTGAAGAACAACCTCCTTCTCTATTGAGATGGATGCCAGTGCAGAGTCTTGTTTGTCCGGTTGTATTTCTGTTGTACATTTTGATGCGTTTAAAAGTGGAGAATGACCAGTCTACAGAGGTGGTGGACACTGGAATAGTTAAAACCAAGCATGTAAGAGCTTGTAGTTGTGACATGCTGTCACAAAGTCCCTTGGCTCTGCGAAAGGTGAGTTTTCCCCTGAAAATCGGACATGCTGTACATCGCCCTCAGTTCAGTTCTGAGCCTAGTCAGGTCAAAGTGTACTCCATAGCTTTCATCACGACTCCTCGTTGCGTTTTCGGGGAAGGACTGCTTGTACTGTGCAGCCTGCCCTCCAAGATGTGCAAAAAAGATCTTGCACTCTTTTATTTTGGCTGCCCCCTGTGACATTACAAGATTTAACGTATGTGCATAACAGCACCTGGGGAATGGATTCTTTAATAAGAGCCTGCACCCCATTAATCCCTGATTGCCATCACGGCAGCCCCATCGTAGCACTGAGCTACGACTTTTGATTTGCATTCATAGCTGTCTAAAAGGTTAAGAATAGCTGGAGATATGTTGCGTGCCCGTTTCTTCTCAGTAACTTCCTCATATATCAAAAATCTCTCATTGACCATTGTCAATCACATACCTGAGGACGAGTGACATTTGGGCAGCATTGTTGACATCCGTGCTCTTGTCGACCATGACTGCAACGTTGCTGATCTGCTCTTTGATTGTGTCATTCAGTACATAAGCAACCGCACTGATACGGTTGTTCTGAATCTTACCAGATGTGCCAGTAAAAACAGTTGCGCTGGCCACGTGACAACGTAGGTCAGAGTCATATTCCGACAGCAAGGGAAGTAGTTCCAAGTAATTCCTCCGAATTCAAATCCGTGCCTTTATTGTGTCCTCTAAAAGGCAATTCCTGTTATCCCAAAAACACCACACAGTCGCTGAGACGCTTCAATATTTCCCGATTCTTCCTCACTCTTCCTCTGCTCATGCAGCTGTAAATCCACTTTTGTGTCCCCAAATGTCTTCAAATTAACCATAGCCATCAAATGTCTATCAGCGTTCTGGTGTTTTTTGGCCGTCTTGGAGAAGGTGTTCAGACTACTAAAACCAGTACTGCTCCATGGACCACTGTCTGTGCTGAAGAGCAAGCATGGCCAGCAAAACAGACAGGCTGCAGTTCCAGCTCCAGATAGTGCTGAATTTCCATCAACATTAACTTTTCTTACCAAAAAATGCTATCTCCTAAAAATGGTAGAGCCTGCAGACCTGACCTCCTCTGACCAAACTTCACTTCACTAAATTGTCTTATTCATTCAATTTCTTAAGGTGGAATTATTCTACAATTGTTCATAACCGATATCAAAAAATATATATTGTTAATGTTTGGAGTACCCCATGCAATCCTTCTGCGTACCCCCATTTGAGAAACACTGGGCTAATGCATGTCCCCCTCACACAGCATTTATGCTCGGAATTTTGATGCCCCTGACTCCAGACCAGGTTCAGGGACAAGGCTGTCTCCTATTGACCATGTAAGTTCCCAATGTATAGTCATCTACATACAGTATGTGTCCATATGTTCCATACAGGATTGTATTAACAGTAGTCAAAATACAATGGCAGTCATGGAGGAGGAAGCACTTTTTTAATAGTTTAGCATTTTAGGGGACATTTAGTACCCCACTATAGCAAAGCAAATGATGCACTTTCTATTCCACATGTATAATACACCTGCTGCTAGTACTATTACTCATAAATCATTGAGTGGCATAATCATAAAAATCTAAACCACTTTCTAGCTTAAATGTGTAGATGCGTCAAGGATGGGGTCCATATTCACGTAAAAAATGTTGAAATAACTATTTGTACTTCTCAGAGTTACATTTATTTTAGATGAACTATTCTAATACTTGTGACTAGGGGACTTATGAAGTACTGTGTGTTTATTCAATATACCATGCATGTTTAATAACAAGAGAAAGAAGCAGTAGTATAATATAGTGCTTAGAGGCCAAGCAGTATCACATGGTATTACTAACTACATTTTGTTTGTGCGTTAATAGAAACCAAAGCTCAGAGTTTCAGATATTGGCGAGGCGCTGGCCACGGTCCTCCCGAGACCTCCCACTGAACCTCCAGAGTCAAAACGGGGGCTTCAGGTAGTGAGGACACGCCCCCTTCGGGCGGGATCAGTGACCTCACTAGCCGCTCTGGAGCAACCCAGCAGTGGTAAGAGGAAAACACAAAAATAAACATATTGAGTAAACAAAACTAAATGACTAATTTTAAGATTCAAGATTCAAGAACTTTATTCGTCACATACACATACAGGATATGCAGTGAAATGACAAGAGGCGATGCTCAGTGGAATGTGCAAAAGAATGCTAAAGAGAACTTGAATTGGAGGGATCGGAACCAGAACATCTAGACTATTTACAATATTTACAAGAAAAAAACCAGCAGGGATGAGGAATATGAAAAAGAATTCTCACCAGGCCCCCTCACTGTCCCTCCCACTCACTCACACACACATGCAGACATAGTTATGTACTCACATAGTTTATATTTATTACATAACTTGACATACATACATGCAGACATACATGGTCTGTACTCACTTCATTCTAAATGTTTTTCATTTTTATTTTTGTTTTATATTGCGTTGTAGTTTATATGCATAAACTACTTGTTTATATGCATATTTCGGTTCTATTTTTGCAGTAAATACTGTAAATGGTGTGGATATTCAGATTTTGATCCCTCCAATTCAATTGTGATATTTGTATTGTTCTGTTGCACATTCTTCTGGGCATCGCCACTTTTTAATTTCACTGCACATCCTGTATGTGTATGTGACAAATACAATTCTTGAATCTTGAATCTTGAAATGAAAATGCATTATAAAAGGCAGTTTAAAAATGTAAAAGATTTAAAAAAATATAGAATGAAAAAATATGCAATAAGGTTCGTACAGACCATATACTGTATGTCTGCATGTATGTACTGTATGTATGTAATAAGTCATAAGCATATGTCATATGTCATAAGCATGTGTACATGGGTGCCCTGATGAGGTCAGAGTTCACAGTCCTGATGGCCTGTGGAAAGGAATTCCATTTGAGTCTCTCTGTTCTAGCAGCATGACTGTGGAGGCGCTTACCTGACCACAGCAGTTGGAACAGTTGTTGCGGTGGTCAGGATCCTTCATGATCCTGCAGGCTCTGGTCTGACACCTCCTGGAGTACAGGTCCTGCAGGATGGGGAGTGTAGTGCCAATAGTGCGTTCAGCCGAATGCACCACCCTCTGCAGAGCCCTCCTGTCCTGAGAGGAGCATCACTGACAGAACCAGGCAGTGATGCTTCCTGTCAGGATGCTCTCCACCGCACCACCGCATCAGGTCTGAAGGATCCACTGGGAGACTCAGAACTTCCTCAGCTGCCTGAGCTGGTAGAGGCGCTGCTTCGCCTTCCTCACCAGATTGTCAATGTGTGTAGTCCAAGTCAGATCCTCTACGATGTGGACTCCCAGGTACCTGAAGCTGCTCACCCTCTCCACAGCAGTCCCATTAATCCCCAGTGGTGTGTAGGTCCTCTGATGTTGTTGTGTCCTCCTAAATTCCATAATCAGGTCCTTAGTTTTAGAGACATTCAGCATGAGGCTGTTGTCTTGGCACCAGAGTGACAGGTTAGCAATTTCCTCTAGGTAGACCTTCTCATCTTTTCCGGAGATCAGGCCCACCAGCACTGTGTCATCCACAAACTTGATGATGGTTTTGGAGCAGGACCTGGCCAGGGAGTACAGTAGGGCACTGAGGACGCACACCTGGCGGGATTCTGTGTTCAGGGTGAGGGGTCTGGAGGTGTGTCTGCCCACCCTGACGACTTGGGGCCTGGCAGTTAGGCGCACAGGGGGTTGTAAACTAGTGTTGACAGCAGAGCTAAAGTCAATAAACAACATTCTCACATAGCCCCCCTTCTGACTGCCAAGATGAGAGAGGGAGCTGTGTATTACCTGGGAGACAGCATCGTCTGTGCATCTGTTTGGCCGGTAGGCAAACTGCAGTGGGTCCATGGAGGGAGGTAAGAAGGTGCAGATGTAGTCCTTAATCAGCCTCTCAAAACATTTCATGACCACGGTGAAGGCCACCAGTCAGTAGTTCAGTAATTCAGGCATGCTGGAGAGGCAGTCTTGGGCACAGGGACAATAGTGGACCACTTGAAGCAGGCTGGGACCACGGACTCAGCCAGGGAGAGGTTAAATATTGTGGTGAACCCTGGAGCCAGCTGGTTAGCACAGGTCTTCAGTACTCGTCCAGATATGCCGTCAGGACCTGCAGCTTTCCTGATCAGAGCCCTCCGCCCTCCTCACATCGTGCTCGGTCACAGAGAGAGTGTGCTCGTCCCTAGCGGTGTTGTTGCTCGCCTCGAACCGCGCATAGAATGAGTTCACATCGTCCATTAGGGATGCGTCGGCGCTCACAGTTGAGGGGGTTTTGCCCCGGTAATCTGTGGGGACGATGGTCGTACTACCTAAAAAAAATACAAATACAAAAAAAACGCACAATCTCCGGGAAGCTACCATGACGACGACTAGACACGGATGCGCCATCTTAATCTCTTAATTTTCTAAATGACTGCATTCAGAAAAAGTACCCTCTTAGTGATCTGTTAATCTGTGAATTATGGTCTTGGGCTTTCATCTTGAATGGAAAATCTCGCAAGCCAGACTGCTCTACTAATAAGCCCAGGATTAGCTGGCCTATTAATGAAGTAATAAATTATGTTGCGTGTCAATTTGCGCAATGACATACAGTGTTTTTTGCCGCACATTATGTTTCTTGAGTTGCACACGCTATTCACCACAACATGGCCACACGCACCAGCTCTGAATGAAGACATTGCCTGTCCTGCCCTTTGATTTAGCGAAGGACAGAGTGAGCGGCGACAGACGACAGAGCTGTCCGTCACCGAAGGATGAGGACGTGCGAGCTCCTGGGACACCCCGCCGCCACGCTGAGCGGGAACAAGCCCCCCGGCCTAAACCTGGCCCAGACAACGCAGCGCACGAAAGGTACGGCTGCTGTCCCTCTCTACAACTCGTACTGTTTGTCTTTCTCTTTGTGTGTCCCCCACCCCCCCCACCCCCATCGTGCATCCCCCCGACCTCTACCCCTCCACCCACCAACCCCCATTTTGACCCAAGTGACAGTGGACCTGGGAGGATTTATTGGCCCAGGTTGCCGTGGTAGCCATTACCGCGGTGAGGTTGAAACGTGGCTCAAACGTTCCTCTGTGCGACAAAAGCTTGTCCGCCATCTTCACTGCACCTAATTATGCGTCCTCTGTGTGTCCACAGTCAGACTTTTTACCTGTTTTAGCTCTCTGCCTTCTCTCTCTTTTGTGGAACTGTGTGATGTTTTATGTTGAGAACAGGGGTAGACGGTCTTTCAATTAAATACTTTGCTATAATGCCATTGACATTTTTGTTCTGATAATTGCTGTTGATTATTATACTGGGATAACATGTTATATCAGGGCATAGAAGTTAAATCGAATGCAACAACAATTAACAGCGGAGAAGACGGAGCAGCGTTGTATGTGTTCCTTAAAGACGTCAATTGTCCAATCACAGCCCCTGGTGTGGTAAACTGTGCAGGCAATGCAACCAATAGCAAGTCACCAGGCAAAACATTCAACAGCTTTGTTGTACAATTAAACAGCATTTAGCCTGGTCATTCTGTAATTCCTCAATGTATTGTTCATTCATATTTTCGTGTTGTGTTCTGTCTCACAAAACAATAACAGTTAGGCCTATTCCAAGACATTTCCCTGGAAAATGGTTGACTGTGTAGCGGACTTAGAACACCACTGTATTCACCCCCAAAAAAACCCCAAACAACTCACATGTATGGAGCCATCCATGGACATGACTAGGGCTATCCAAAGTGGTTAACCAACTAAAGGATGCACACTACACGCTTCCTTTCATGCTGGAACCTTTGCTCGCAACCATTCTCAAAAGCAGTGCTCGCCGTGGTACAGTACCTTTTGGCCAACGGACCTCATCCGTCATCGGCATCACCTGTCAGCTTTTACACCTCCGGGGGCTAACGGCTTCCCCCTGCTCTTCTCCTTCCTGCCGACCTCAGAGGCTGTGTGTCAACGCGCGAGGCATAACTCTCCCGTCCACCAGGACAGGGAGTCCCCCTGGGAATCCAGGTATCGAAATCCAGGTATCGATTGGTGGAGGAGGGAGAGAGGGCAAGAGGGGGGGGGGGGGGGGGCAGTGGGGTTGCAGGCCATAAAACACAGCAAGCACCTCCCTAGCACCTGACCTCCTGACCTCCCGATGGATGCTCCAGCCACAGTGAGAGATCCAAGATTGCACACTGAAAGTAATTAATCCACAAGATAACAAAATATAAATAACACCTCATAATCAACATCATTGTCATAGTAATCTGAGATCCAGCATTCGTACGAACTTCTGGTGGATGGCACGGCGTCTCGGTCCGGGAAACTGAAAGGGGTGGAGTTACTGTTACATCTGTTTCCCGTTTCGTTACAGAGATTTTCAACTGAAGAGAAACTCTTTCGCACGAATGGATGAAGCATTCAGAAGGGGATTCTTCTACAGTGGCCAGTCTACACAGTGTTGATGAGAAACTTTTATGTACTTGTGTGTTTGCTGTTAATAGCCAATTACACGCTGACAGATCCCCACCTCCAGCAACAAGGTTGAAACAGATCTGAAACGACCCGTCCACCCAGATGTGAGCTCATTTGCTATCATCTGACTTTAGACTTTAGTCTGATTTATGACACTCTTGTAGTAGTCATGAGTCATGACGTGCAATGACAGTAACATGTAATGTTATTAGGTAAGGAGTGGAGAACAGCCAACGCAGACATGAATATATGAAACAACCGGTCATAAAGGAACTGCATGACAGATTAACATGATGAGTGGAGCGATAGTGAAGATTACACATCCTCTCTGTTTCACTTCTCCCAATAAAGCCGAAGGGGGTGGTGGTGGGGGGGGGGGTGGTTTATAGCTTCAAATAGCTCTCTATTGGATTTGGCGCCCATCTGCAGGGCTAGGCTGTGTACAAGTGCAGTCCACCGGTCAGAGAGGGGGATGAGGTCATGTCTCTGAGAAACGCCCCGCTACACACAGAGACAGCCCCTTATTACCAGCACACTAATCCTATCAAACAGAACCAAAAACCTGCTCTACCTGAGACACACGCCAGCCATCGGTCCTGGCGATGTGTCCTGGACCAAGCCTCCATCTACTGGGGGAGGCGTGGCAAAACCTAAACCTACAAGAACCTCTGTGAGGTGTTTCATGATCGTTTGTGTTCCTGGTTTAGTGATCCCTTCACCAGAGCTACACTCGCAGGTTTGCAGGGGTCAGGGGGGTCTGCTGCTCATGTTTACAAGAGAAGAGAGACATCTCACAAGAGCATTGGACTGGCTACAAGTTGGCATTAGGCCGGCATTCAATTCTACAGCTGGGTTCGAGCTCGTGTGATTTTATTGGTTGTAAGCATGATGTAATCCTTGCTCGGTCCCCGCCCTTGCCTATAGCCAGCCTTTAGAATTTAATTGTTTTGTGACTTTTGTGAGTTTTCTGCCGGCTGTAAATGTTGCTAGGTGAGTTTACCGGCAGACTGGTAGGCCTGGCCCTCTGCATACGCATTACTCGCGTTACTCAAGAGGTTAACGATTGTGGCAGAGCACTATCTGTGTCAATTATTACAACTTTTAGGATTTTCTTTCTAATGTCAGTCATATTGGAATCCACGTCTCTTTCTGTTTGAATAGGACAAGCTTCACAAAATGCACTACTGTGATATGCAAGTTTGTGTGTGTGTGTGTGTGTGTGTGTGTGTGTGTGTGTGTGTGTGTGTGTGTGTGTGTGTGTGTGTGTGTGTGTGTGTGTGTGTGTGTGTGTGACCCCACAGTGAGCCCACAGTGACAAAGCCTCCACGGTTTCAACTGCCCACAAAAACCAAAATCTCACTTCCTGTCCGTTGCTCAGTGTGCCTCGTGTTAAACAAAGATCAAGAGGCACACATGCAACACACAAGCACACACACACTAACTTTTACCAAATCATCACACCCATGCACACATAGTATCACAACCCTGAAACCACACAAAACCAATATAAATACATACGCATGTGTGCACAGCATGCTTTGAGGTTGGAAGATTTGCCTTAACTGCTGTTCCAACAGTGACACCCTGAGTAATTCCAGGGTATTGCACCTATCACTCCTTTGCCATTGTTCTTGTGGATATATTTTCATTCATTTGTCCATCTATTGTTTTTTTAATTGTTTTTCTAAGGTTTTACTTTAGATTGGCCATGGCAAGGAAAGAAAACGACGTCATGTCAGCTCATCCACCTTCTGCGTGCTCTGTTTCTATGTCCTTCAGCAGTAGAGCCACCAACAGTAGAGCTGTTGACTCACCTGCTGGTGCCACACAGCGCGCAGCGGGAGGCAGAACAGGTTGGTCCAGACACACAAACACACGTCCTCCAGGTCCATCTGACAACTAGAGCTGAGACGCTTCACAAAAGTCCCGATACTGTACGCTGGTGTCATGGTGTCATGGTGTCATGGTGTCATGGTGCCAGGTACGGTTTCAATACTAGCCTAAAGCCTATGATTTTGTTCTAAATTGTCACGTGAGGAAGATTGTCATTGTGACACCGAGATGTATGCTGACTAGATCAATTTACCAGTTGGTACAGTCCACTGTCTAGGCTGATAGTTTGATCTAGACAACATACTTCTGGGTAGACACCCCCACTTGTGATGTCAGTTTGTCACACTGACAACTTTAGCCACATGACAACTTTGTAATGGCTAATCAAGCTCACACCTGGAGGTATAATAGGGCCCCTTTAATTAAAAGAGCAGTAAGGTAGGCTAGAATTAGAAAGTAGCTCTCTGTAGATCCAGACATCCAACTGTCATGATGTGAGAAGACTTTTCTCACATCATGTCAATGTGTTCTTTTGTTTTGTTGTATAATGCCATGTGGGCAAAATGTGTGCGGGAAGTAATCGTGTAGAACTTTATTAATCCCGAAGGAAATTCTTGTGCCAGGTTGCATAGCAATACAATAAAACAATAGAGAAATAAACAGAATAATAAAAATAAAATAACAGATTTACAAATGTACAGTAGGTCTAAGTCCTATAAAAATACCTAGAAAAATATAGGTGAAGTATAAAAATATGAAAATATATAAATATGTTGTTGAACCCTGTATTCTCATATCTGCCGCTATCGCTACGTTGATCTCTCTGTACCGGCGATGATTAAGTCGCATATTGTTGCCTAAAGGCTGTGGGAAGAAGTTGTTGCTGTTTAGTAGCCTTTCGAATTTGTTCGCCTAGTCCTGCCGATTGTTTCATCGACATGAGTCAACAACAACTTGAGACATATTTGGACACGATGTGCGAGCCACTCCATTGTGTTCCTATGGATCCGGCCGCCACTGTTTGCAAGTATCATCAGAGGTGGCAAAAGAATCCACATCCTTTACTTTAAGTAGAAGTACAGATACTTGTGTAAAAAATTACTGATTGAAGTACTGATTCAAATTCTTTACTCAAGTAAAAAGTGAAAAGTACAGGCTCTGAAATGTACTCAAAGTACAAAAGTAAAAAGTAGCCGTTTTAATTCTTAATATATAGAAAATAATCAACTTAACGTGGACCAATATGAACGTGAGGCTCCAATGCAGAACATCAGCTTTCAATGCCAGCAACAGAACTGGAAACTTTTTGACACTTTTGTCATAGTATGATGATGACACATTATACATAATATTGTAACACACACACACACACACACACACACACACACCTAGGTGTGTGTGTGTGTGTGTGTGTGTGTGGGGGGGGGGGGGTTGGGGGGGGGGGGGGGGGGCTTCTTGCTCATCCATGTCTAGTTCTCACCAGTTACGTCAGTACAGATATTCGTGTTAAATGTAGGGAGTAAAAGTAAAAAGTTGTCAAAAAAATAAATACTCAAGTAAAGTACAGATACCTGAAAAATCTACTTAAGTACAGGAACAAAGTATTTGTACTTCGTTACTTCCCATCACTGAGTATCATGTATATAACCATAGTTGTACCAGGTTATGGTTCATTTCCAAACGTCTTCTGTTTGTATTGACAGTCCACGGCCACAAGCAGCCGGATTGAGTGTGGAAACTTTCAACTGTAGGCCGCCAGATTGACAGGGCTTTGCCCAAGTATCAAAACTTCAGTTTAAGTTGTTATAAGTTGTTGCTAAGTGCTCAATTCCCACCAATGGAGACAGCCAATCGGAGCGGGCTCAGAACAGAGCCGTGCTTTTGGTGCAACCACAGTTTCCTGGGGGGGCAAAGCAGATAAAAAATACCATTGAGAGAGAATACGTGTATGCACACACACATACACACGTTTCAAACCCACACACAGCACAGCACAGAGCCAAATGTTCAGTCCCACGCATGGAACAAAACAAGAGGGGAAGTGCAGATGCAAATGGTTACCTTTATACACTTTTTATTCAGTTTTTTCACTTCCTGCCAATTTATTTAGAGCCGGTTGAACTTTGGTGAACTCTGCTCGGTGTTGACGGGTGCTGAGGGGAAAGTTTGGCAGGAGGCAATGACCGATGGATCTCTGTGTGCCGCTCCACTGTCTCTCTGCCTTCTTGTTCCAGAGTCGGGGCAGGGGGAGGGGCAGGGGGAGGGGGAGGGCCCCACCAACCAGGACCAGGATGCAGAGATACAGGCCTGGGACCAGGAGATCCTGCCTCTCCTGGATCAACTGTCCTCAGCGGTCACAGGTACCACACATGCATGTGGCTTTACTGGGAGAGAAGCTGTCATACGTAGTGCATAGTAATAGTGGAAAACAAAACACATGCAGACTGACAGACTGACACACTGTACACACACACACATACACACACACATACACACACACACACACACCACACTTTAGCACTCACACAGGTGAAGCAAATATTCATTTTTGTCAAATTGAAAGACAATGGGACAGTGCTGACACCCTCCCCCATGACCTCATCCACCAGCTCCATCCAGGGGCCTATTCACAGCCACTTACCCCCACAACGATAACCCTTTCGGTACAGGAGAGGGATGTAAACAGGCTGTTCAAGAGACAGAACCCCCACAAAGCAGCCGGAGGCTGTCTCTCCCTCCACCCTGAACACTGCTAATCGGCTGTCTCCAGTGTTCACGGGCGTCTTCAACACCTCACTGGAGACATGCCATGTACCAGCCTGCTTTAAAACCTCCACCATCATCCCCATCCCCAAAAAGACAGGACTTAATGACTACAGACCCGTCGCCTTGACCTCTGTAATGAAGTAATTTGAGCACCTTGTTCTGTCCCACCTCAAAGCCATAACTGACCCAGTCCTGGACCCCCTGCAGTTTGCCTACAGAGCCAACAGGTCTGTAGACGATGCCGTCAACATGGCCCTCCACTTCATCCTCCAGCACCTGGACTCCTCCGGAACCTATGCCAGGATCCTGTTTCTGGATTTCAGCTCTGCTTTCAACACAATGCTGCAGGACAAGCTCTCCCAGCGGAGCGTGCCTGACCCCACCTGCAGGTGGATCACAGACTTCCTGTCAGGAAGCATCATGTGAGTCTGGGGAAACATGTCTCTGACTCTCGGACCATCAGCACCGGTTCCCCTCTACTCTTCTCCCTGTACACAAATGCCTGCACCTCCAGTCATCAGTCTGTCAAGCTCCTGAAGTTTGCGGACGACACCACCCTCATTTTGCTCATCTCTGGTGGGGATGAGTCCGCCTACAGGTGGGAGATTGACCATCTGGTGACCTGGTGCAGTCAGAACAACTTGGAGCTCAACGCTCTCAAGACAGTGGTGATGGTAGTAGACTTCCAGAAGAACCCAGCCCGACCCGACCCATCACCCTGTGTGACTCCCCAGTTGACACTGTGGAGTCCTTTCGTTTCCTGGGCACCACCATCACCCAGGACCTGGTTGTGGGAGCTGATCAGCTCCACCACCAAAAAGGCTCAGCAGAGGATGTACTTCCTGTGGCAGCTAAAGAAGTTCAACCTGCCAAAGACAATGATGGTGCACTTCTACTCCGCCATCATTGAGTCCATCCTCACCTCCTCCATCACCATCTGGTACGCTGCTGCCACTGCCAAGGACAAGGGCAGACTGCAGTGTGTCATTGGCTCTGCTGAGAAGGTGATTGGCTGAGATCTGCCATCTCTCCAGAACCTGCACGCCTCCAGGACCCTGAGGCCAGCAGGTAAGATTGTGGTCGACTCCTCCCACCCTAGACATAAACTTTATGAGTCTCTCCCCTCCGGCAACTGGCCTCATTAACAAGACCCGGGACCCCCACTGATCCCCACTGACTCCCACCCCCCATGGACACTATTGCTTCACATTAACTTCACATATTTTGTTTAAATTGCACTTTTTAATATATATATTTTTTTATTTCGATATTTTTTACTTTCTGTTTGATGTTCAATGTTATGCACCAATTTCACAAAAGCACATTCCTTGTTTGTAAAAAGTAATGCAATAAAGCTGTTTGTGTTTCTGATTCTGTTGCATTGTCGTGTGCACGTTTCAATTGACGTCTTCCTCGTCATTTTGTGTCATTTGTTGACTATTTGACTTTCCAGCCACAAGCGCGCGCGCGTGTGTGTGTGTGTGTGTGTGTGTGTGTGTGTGTGTGTGTGTGTGTGTGTGTGTGTGTGGTGTGTGTGTGTGTGTGTGTGTGTGTGTGTGTGTGTGTGTGTGTGTGTGTGTGTGTGTGTGTGTGTGTGTGTGTGTGTGTGGTGTCTGCGTGTGTATGCGTGTCTGCGTGTGTGTATGCATGTCTGCGTGTGTGTGTGCATGTCTGCGTGTGTGCGTGCATGTATGTGTGTGTTGTGTGTGTGTGTGTATGTATGTACAGTATGTGTGTGCGTGTGTATGTGTGTATGTATGTGTGTGTGTGTGTATGTATGTACAGTATGTGTGTGCGTGTGTACATGTGTGTGTGTCTGTGTGTGTGTGTGTGTGTGTGTATGCATGCGATGGTATGCACACAGGGCAAGCCAGGGTTCTGTCATTCCAACCAACAAAGAAATTAATAAGTGCTTGGTCTTGGTGTCAGCTGCTGAATTCTGTAGTCTGTCTGACAGCCGTGGAATAAAATCTATGGCTGTAAATATTTTAGCGCGTAGCAAAATTCATGGAAAATTCATTTGATGGATAAATATTAAATATTTAGCGCACCAAGTGCCTTCTGGCTCATACATAAAACACCTATTTTAGATTCCCTGCAAGAGGGGGAAAAAAATGCTCTGGCCGCGAGCCGGCGGGAACGTGACTCTCGGGCGGCCAACCGTTTCTGGAAGTGGTCGTTGGCCCTGTGGAGGGAAAACATTTATTTGACTTAAAAACAACAGGGAAAGAACTCCACCCTGCCGTCTTCCTCTGCGTCAAGAGGCCGGCTTGGCTGTTGGAAGTATTGTTGTCCTGCGTTTGACCACCGAGGCACACAGCTGCTGCTTCTTAGAAACAGGGAGGCTCCCCCGTTACGCTGGACGTGTTTATTTTCTTTGCATGCTGGACAATGTTCCCCTGCTGATAACCTCAGCAGGAGGTTGTCAATGGGCTGATTATGCCAGGATTACGGTGGTGCTCGTCTAACACAGTGCTTTGTAGAAACACGGCAATTAAAGGCAACGCTCAGGTCAAAAAAACATCTGACCTCCAACATTAAAACGGCAGTTTGGTGCGGCAGTAGCTCAGGAGGTTTCTTGTTCGATCCCCGGGCTCTGCCTAGCTTCACTATATGGCCAAAAGTCAGTGGACACCTGACCATCACACCTATATGAGCTTGTTGCACATCCCATTCTAAAACCATGGGCATTAATATGGAGTTGGACCCCCCTTTGCGGCTATGACAGCTGCCACTCGGAAGGCTTTCCATAAGATTTTGGAGTGTCTGTGGGAATTTGTGCCCATTCAGCCAAAAGAGCATTTGTGAGGTCAGGCACTGATGTTGGACAAGAAGGCCTGGCTCGCAATTGGCGTTCTAATTCCTCCCAAACGTGTTCAATGGGGTTGAGGTCAGGGCTCTGTGCAGGCCAATCGAGTTCCTCCACACCAAACTCGTCTAACCATGTCTTTATGGACCTTGCTTTGTGCACAGGGGCACAGTCATGCTGGAACAGCAAAGGGCCTTCCCCAAACTGTTGCCACAAAGTTGGAAGCGCCCAATTGGCTAAGATGTCCCTCCTCCACCAAACTTTACAGTTGGCACTATGCATTCCGCAAGGTAACGTTCTCCTGGCATCCGCCAAACCCAGATTCGTCCATCAGACTGCAAGATAGTGAAGCGTGATTCATCACTCCAAAGAACACGTTTCCACTGCTCCAGAGTCCACTCCAACCAACGCTTGGCATTGTGCATGGTGATGTGAGGCTTGTGTGCAGCTGATCAGCCATGGAAACCCATTCCATGAAGCTCCCGACGCACAGTTCTTGTGCTGATGGTGCTTCCAGAGGCAGTTTGGTACTCTGTAGTGAGTGATACAGATGATAGGTGATTTTTACCCGCTACGTGCTTCAGCACTCGTCGGCCCCGCTCTGTGAGTTTGCGTGGTCTAGCACTTCGTGGCTGAGCTGTTGTTGCTCCTAGGCGCTTCCACTTCACAATAATAGCACTTACGGTTGACCAGGGCACATCTAGGAAGCAGAAATCTCACAAACTAACTTGTGGCAAAGATGGCATCCGATGACAGTGTCAAAGTCACTGAGCTCTTTACGAACCATTCTGAACTGTAAATGTTTGTCTGTGGAGATTTCATGCTTGATTTTATGCACCTGTTAGCAATGGGTGTGGCTGAAACACCTAAAATCAATAATTAGTAGGGGTGGTCCCACTGACTTTTGGCCATAATAGTGTAAGTGTCGAGGTGTCCCTGAGCAAGACACCACCTAACCCTAACTGCTCCTGACGTGTTGGTTGTTACCTTGCATGGTTGACACCGCTGTCGGTGGATGAATGGGTGAATGTGAAGCAACTGTTAAGTGCGTTGGATAAAAGCGCGATATAAATGCAATCCATTCACCATTAAAACGTCGACATGGTTACAAAATCATCTAACGTTGACATACACCTCATTCCAGTTGGTTTATTTTCCCATATACAGTATGTTGTGACTGGAGTCACTCATGTTAGATTGTCAGCCTTTTCTTGATCTGCTCGATTGAACTGCAAGATTGAACGTGTGTATTTTGCTGTTATATTATGTTATGTAAACCCGCTATATATACCCTGCTGATGCAAAACATTGCACACCCACACGCACCAACTCGAGGAAGAGTGTGTATACTGTATGTTTGGGTTGGGTTTCTTTCCGCTCACTCTGAGCATCTATTGCAGACGTCTGTCGGCCGTAAAATATTGTAAAGCCTGTAAATAATAATAATTCTGGTACCAGGCCGGCCCGGCGGCTCGGTGGACCTGCTGTGGTGATGTGTGCTCCGGCCTCCAGGCGGCACTGGCCCGGCGGGACCTGCTGGGCCGCCGCTGCAGGAGGAGAGCCCAGATCCTCCGCGCGCTCTTCCGCCTGGTGGACCTGGATTCCCCCCGCCTCGACCTGCACACCGCCACACTCTGTCTGGCTGTGAGTCCTGCTGCTTGGGGGGGTGGGGGGGGTGTGTGTGTGTGTGTGTGTGTGTGTGTGTGTGTGTCTGTGTCTGTGTGTGTGTGTGCGTATGGGTGTGGGCGTGAAGTGTATGTATGTCGTCGGATGCATGCAGCCGAAATAGCTTTTATGAATTTTGCATATTCCAACAAAGCCCACGAGGCCTGCTGTGCCTCCAAAGCTGAAGCCATCAAAATTGCTTACGACTTCCCCTTCCTGTGGTCGCCCTCCAGCTGTGCGTGAGCGGGAACAACCTGCTGAACATCTGCAAACTCATCTTCAAGACCAGCCGCAGCGAGAGCAACGACAGCCTGTTTCAGTCCAGCTCCGTCTTGGGTCAGGGAGCCAAGCCTCCAGTCTCCATTATCTCACCACAGTGTTGTCAACAACAGTGTTAGCTCGTTACAGCTAGCTGTCTTTGGCTGGTCGGCTAACAGCTGTGTCCGGGTCTCCGCAGACGCCCTGCTGGGGGTGATGAGCGGCGAGGACGCGGGGGTGTCCGGAGAGGCCCTGCTCTACTGCGTGGGCGCGCTGAAATTCCTGTCCGGGAACAACGCCCTCCTCAGACTCCTGTTGGCCAAGGGCTGCGTGGGCGTGGCCGAGCAGCTGCTGCAGAAGCTCCACCCTCTCTCGGAGCCGGGAAACGCCCTCTTCGTCACCGCTGGCCACATTCTGGTCCAGGTGAGATATGGGACGGGAGGCGTCGGATCCCGAGACGTAGCGAGCGCTGTAGAGAAATTGTGTTTTATTGTCAACACATTCTGGGGGTGTTTGTTTATAAAATGTCTCTTGTCCAATGGATGGGCGGGGAACTCTTAGTTGTGACTGAGGCCTCAGAGTTTGCTCAGGTTATTTGCCTGAGAACCTAAACACAAACGCACAATCACAGAATGGACGTGAGTCCGAAGATCATGTCAAATATTCGATTGAGAGCCCCGTTACCTGTTACCACATATTTTATTCTCAAAGAAATAAGAACAGGTTAGGCTCACTTTTCCAGTCAGCAACCCTAACGCAGTGATTCTCAAACTATTTTACCAATGTACCCCCTATAAGTATAAAAGTGTAAAAGTATAAAAAAGTGACATGCTCTTATTTACCAAACGTATTACTATGTCACTATTCAAATTAGTATTAAGTGGTATTAAGGTGGTATTCATTCATTTTCTCCAGGTGGAATTATTTCACAATTGTTCATAACCAATATTAAACAACAACAAAAATGTTCTGAGTACCCCCTGCAATCCTTCACAGTCCCCCTAGGGGCACACGTACCCGCATAACTAATCTATGACATGCTTATGGCCAGAGCACCCAGGGGTGACCTGTATCCACCCAACCACCCCCCCCCCCCCATGATTTGAGTGTAAATGTGGCCAGATGTTGTGCAACATGCAGATGCTTGTTGTTGTTGTTGTTGTTGCCACAGCTCCCGGTGACTGCTGCTCCAATGGAAAGTCCACACACCAAAAAAACAGCTGCTTTGTTCGCCAAGCACACAGAACCCACTGCATTCTTACTGCGGCTATGTACGGCAGCCGCTTATTGTGACCCAAAAAAAGACTTGACAGAAACAAAACAGGATTATAAGAATGTGTCTTAACAGTCTGCGATGTATGCGTGCTTTGATGTGGATGTTTCCACCGTTCCGCAACAATATTATTGTTCTGTCTGCTGGAAAAAGACGTTGCACTTTGAGAGCACAGCGTTCCCCCTATTCTTCACTTTCTGCCGGCACTCGTGAATCCAAAACCGCTGCCCAGTTTACACACACACACACACCACACGCACGGCACGCACGCACGCACGCACAAACAGGACGCAACCATCACATCACGGCACCAACACACACGCACACACACACTCACACAGACACACTCAGAGGGAACAACTGTACGTGTGCCAGTACGGTAACCACACGGCTCGGGCCGCGGCTACCGCTACGTGTTGCCGCTGGGTTTGACATCCAAACCCCTGACTCCTTATGCTGTTAGCGGAGGCTAATGAGTCGGCCTGCGTGCCGACATATTCCCGGAGCCGCTTTGCATCCTGGGTGTCGGCCGCGGTGGAGGTTTTGGACGGCATGGCTTCCTCTCTGTGATGGATATGCTCGAGTTCAACTCAATAGCTTCCTTACTAACCCCGCTCCCCTCGGTGGTATGCAGCCCTGCTCGGCCCCAGACAGCTGCCTCTGCCACAATGTCAGCCAACGTTCCACTCTAGTCAAACTCTGGGCAAGGCGGCCAAACAGCCAATCCAAACTGTGTTTCCACCAAACCAGAACTTTTATTCCCTGGAACTAAAAAGCTTCTTCTTTGCATAGTTACAGACAAACGGGGATTAGGCAAATTTGTACGCTGACTTATGAAAAAACATCTCCAAGACATGGATGTATTAAAGAATACTCTGAATGCACACCTACACACACTTATCATAATCTCCCTCATCCTTGAACCACCATTTGCTACACTATTAAATAGTGAAACTCCATTCAAATGTACGTATATTTTGGTGAATGTACCAAGCATTATGCTCGTCTTTACTAGGCTATATGAGGTTGAGTTTTGAATCCATCTTTCGTCTTTTTCACTGGTGTGACTCTTATTGGAAAATGCCTCATATTAAGCTAGCGCGAGTCTCTTAAAGTGATACAGTTAATCATTATTATTATTATTATTATATTTACATTGTAACTGACGAAATAGCGATTTTGTTTGTCGTTGTTTATTCATTATGTGCCTGAGGTAAAAGGAACTTTAAAGTAAGCAAAAAGATTTTACGAGCTATTGCAGACCGTGAGATGACCGCAGGACTTTTTGGGGGATATAATAAGTCCCTGGTACTTAATTAAGACACTGGTTCCTGGTCTACCATATCTTTTTTTGCCTCCTCTCTTCCCATGTTTACCTTTTGACCCCTCCAGCTCACGGCGACCCTGAGGAACCTCGCAGACCTCCCGGAGTCCCGCATCCACTTCCTGTCCCACGGCATCCTATCAGAGCTCTGCGTCACCCTGCGACATCACCAGGAAGACGCCGACGTTTGCACCAACATTGCCAGAATATACAGGTAGTGCACATGGAAACATACAGTACACACACACACACACACACACACACACACACACACACACACACACACACACACACACACACACACACACACACACACACACACACACACACACACACACACACACACAGACACACACACACACACAGGCATTCCCACATGCACAGGCCTCCCACACAAATGGCCACATTCTGAATTTTCCTTGTGTTTGGACAACACAATTGAGGAAATTCCTAACCCACAAGAATCTGAAAAGACAGAAGGCAAAGAAAAAACGTACCCCTGCCCTAAGCCCCTCCCACCAAACAATGTCCAATCGAGCATGCAGATCAGTGTAGCTGGGCAGAGAAAGGCTGAACTTTGTCTAGAATTCTTCTGATTGGTCGCTAGAACATTTTTGACAGCCTACTACAGCCACAAGGCCCTCGTAGAATTTTGTTTTCGACAGCCCACTACGCAGTCATGAGGCACAAGAGTATAATTTAGTTGGTTTTTTTTGCCGTATATTGGATTTATAGATAGCTGCTGGAAAGTTATGAATAATTAGATTTTGACCGAATTATTTTCCTCAAATGTTGCCTTGTCTTTAATATAGAAGGGAGTGTCTCTCTATCACTTTTATCTCTCGCTCTCTCTCGGGAGACTGCGACCTGCTCAAGACCAGTCAGCAGCTCAACCAATCACGTTGCTTCATTCTCCTGTTTATTCTCCATTTCTCTTATTCTAATCCCGAATGCCCCGAATAAGAGATTTGAAATTGTATTCATTGTATATTTCTAAGTATTATTTAGCCAACATACAGGATACATAAAGTAGCAAATTAGATTGCATCGGGTCAGGTTGACAAGCACCAATATACCATCTAGTAATTTTTATTTTATTTTTTACTTTTTTAATGTTGATGATTACAACATATTCCTCACAGTCCACATATCATCTTTCTCTGTCTCTCTCTGTCTCTGTCTCTCTCTGTCTCTCTCTGTCTGTCTCTGTCTCTCATTGTCTGTCTCTGTCTCTCTCTGTCTCTGTCTGTCTGTCTGTCTCTGTCTGTCTCTGTCTCTCATTGTCTGTCTCTGTCTGTCTCTGTCTCTGTCTCTCTCTGTCTGTCTCTGTTTCTCTCTGTCTGTCTCTGTCTGTCTCTGTCTGTCTCTGTTTCTCTCTGTGTGTCTCTCTGTTTCTCTCTGTGTGTCTCTCTGTTTCTCTCTGTGTGTCTCTCTGTCTGTCTCTGTCTGTCTGTCTGTCTCTGTCTGTCTCTGTCTCTCATTGTCTGTCTCTCATTGTCTGTCTCTGTCTGTCTCTGTTTCTCTCTGTGTGTCTCTCTGTTTCTCTCTGTGTGTCTCTGTGTGTCTCTCTGTTTCTCTCTGTGTGTCTCTCTGTTTCTCTCTGTGTGTCTCTCTGTTTCTCTCTGTGTGTCTCTCTGTTTCTCTCTGTCTGTCTCTGTGTCTCTCTGTCTCTCTCTGTCTGTCTCTGTGTCTCTCTGTTTCTCTCTGTCTGTCTCTGTGTCTCTCTGTTTCTCTCTGTCTGTCTCTGTCTCTCTCTGTCTGTCTCTGTGTCTCTCTGTCTCTCTCTGTCTGTCTCTGTGTCTCTCTGTTTCTCTCTGTGTCTCTCTGTGTCTCTCTGTGTGTCTCTCTGTTTCTCTCCCCCCCCCCCCCCCCCCCCCCCCCCCCCCCCCCCCTCCCCCCCCCCCCCCCCCCCCCCCCCCCCCCCCCCCCCCCCCCCCCTCCCCCCCCCCCCCCCCCCCCCCCCCCCCCCCCCCCCCCCCCCCCCCCCTCCCCCCCCCCCCCCCCCCCCCCCTCCCCCCCCCCCCCCCCCCCCCCCCCCCCCCCCCCCCCCCTGTCTGTCTCTGTTTCTCTCTGTGTGTCTCTCTGTTTCTCTCTGTGTGTCTCTCTCTCCATATCAGTAAACTCTCCTCGTATTCAGAGTGCCGCCTGGCGTTGGCCGAGACCCATGACTGTTACCAGCTATTTATAGACCTGCTGAACAAGCACCAGAAGAGACAGGTGAGTCTACTGTGCACCTAGTGCTTATACATACACCGATATACTGTATATATATATACAGTATGTGTGTGTCTGTGGCATGTGCAAACTTGTGTGTGTGTGTGTGTGTGTGTGTGTACTGAGATGTGTATGTGCTGTGAGTCCCGGTAGACTCGCAGTACAGTGTGTCCCTGTCACCCTTGCCTCTATTCTGCTTCCTCTCTGGCCTTCTTCATATCTTGTGTGTGTGTGTGTGTGTGTGTGTGTGTGTGTGTGTGTGTGTGTTCATCTCAGGTCTGAGTTAAGGAAGTTGCAGAAAATAAGAGAAGAGTGAGTGTGTGTGTGTGTGTGTGTGTGTGTGTGTGTGTGTGTGTGTGTGTGTGTGTGTGTGTGTGTGTGTGGTGTGTGTGTGTGTGTGTGGTGTGTGTGTGTGTGTGTTGTCTTGGTGCTTGCTTGTTTGCATGTGTGTGTGTGTGTACACGTGTGTGTGTGTGTGTACACGTGTGTGTGTGTGTGACAGACTACATGGTGGAGTTGTTGTGAAGGGGAAGCTGCAGCAAATGTCAACCGTTAACAACGTGACTCTGAGCCACCTTCCATGTCACGGCTGTACTGAAGCCAGCGGAGGCACAGCTCTGGGAAACAGCTGCTGCTTGATGTCAGCCTGTGAAAACCGCAACGTTTCATGTGAAAGTTTCCAGACACGGTTCATCTTGCGTTGCCTGACTTGGTTTGTTGTTGAAATGAGGGTGGATTGAGTGATCTAACTGAGAGCGTCTCACACCTACCTGGCTTCTTCTTGTCTGTGTGTTGATGATTTTTTAAATTGGGTGCTGATCACATATCACCTGACGTTTGTTACACAGAACCAACTGGGAAGTCGTCCTTTGAAACAGTTTGGAAAAGGGCGGGCATTTTCAAAAAACACTTGGATGTACCATGTGTCTATCACCTCGCCCGTAGCTGCCAGTGGTTCCTCATAGGAAGCCGATTGGTCAGAACCGCTGACCAACTTCTACTTCTATACCTACAGTATAGAAGTAGACGCAGTCAGCGTGACGTCACCCATTGGTCTGTGTACTGTTTTGAAGCTTCCAGTTTGGCTGTTGCCATCTTTAGTTTTTTTGCAACCAGCACTCAGAAGTGAGGAGAGGGTGGAGTGTCTTTTAATACGACCAAATGCTGAATAAGACATTTTTAGGTGACCAAAATGCAGACGTCCAAAACAAGTTCACGGCTATTTAAATGTACACAGTGCCGTACATATGCATTTTATCTTGATTGACAGGTCGCTAGCCACACCCTAAGCATCTATTTTACTCTAAATAGGACCATCATTTACTAGCTCATCAGAACATCATGCTGTATTGAAGAAGACTTGAAACTAGCAATTGAGACCATAAAGTCATTATGCCAATGTTTACTGGGTGTGTATAAATCAATCACCAGGACCTGGTGGTGCGCCTGCTCTTCACCCTGGGCAACCTGACGGCCCGCAGCGACGAGGCACGGGCTCGGCTGTTCGGCTGCCGCGGCTGCCCCTTCGATCTCCTCTGTCTGTCTCTGTGTCTCTCTGTTTCTCTCTGTGTCTCTCTGTGTCTCTCTGTGTGTCTCTCTGTTTCTCTCTGTCTCTCTCTGTCTCTCCCTGTCTGTCTCTGTCTCTCATTGTCTGTCTCTGTCTGTCTCTGTGTCTCTCTGTCTCTCTCTGTCTGTCTCTGTGTCTCTCTGTTTCTCTCTGTGTCTCTCTGTTCTCTCTGTGTGTCTCTCTGTTTCTCTCTGTCTGTCTCTGTTTCTCTCTGTGTGTCTCTCTGTTTCTCTCTGTGTGTCTCTCTCTCCATATCAGTAAACTCTCCTCGTATTCAGAGTGCCGCCTGGCGTTGGCCGAGACCCATGACTGTTACCAGCTATTTATAGACCTGCTGAACAAGCACCAGAAGAGACAGGTGAGTCTACTGTGCACCTAGTGCTTATACATACACCGATATACTGTATATATATATACAGTATGTGTGTGTCTGTGGCATGTGCAAACTTGTGTGTGTGTGTGTGTGTGTGTGTGTGTGTATGTGTGTGTGTACTGAGATGTGTATGTGCTGTGAGTCCCGGTAGACTCGCAGTACAGTGTGTCCCTGTCACCCTTGCCTCTATTCTGCTTCCTCTCTGGCCTTCTTCATATCTTGTGTGTGTGTGTGTGTGTGTGTGTGTGTGTGTGTGTGTGTTTGTGTGTGTGTTCATCTCAGGTCTGAGTTAAGGAAGTTGCAGAAAATAAGAGAAGAGTGAGTGTGTGTGTGTGTGTGTGTGTGTGTGTGCGTGTGTGTGTGTGTATGTGTGTGTGTGTGTATACGCTTGTCTTTTGGTGCATATATATGCTTGTTTGCATGTGTGTGTGTGTGTACACGTGTGTGTGTGTGTGTACACGTGTGTGTGTGTGTATGACAGACTACATGGTGGAGTTGTTGTGAAGGGGAAGCTGCAGCAAATGTCAACCGTTAACAACGTGACTCTGAGCCACCTTCCATGTCACGGCTGTACTGAAGCCAGCGGAGGCACAGCTCTGGGAAACAGCTGCTGCTTGATGTCAGCCTGTGAAAACCGCAACGTTTCATGTGAAAGTTTCCAGACACGGTTCATCTTGCGTTGCCTGACTTGGTTTGTTGTTGAAATGAGGGTGGATTGAGTGATCTAACTGAGAGCGTCTCACACCTACCTGGCTTCTTCTTGTCTGTGTGTTGATGATTTTTTAAATTGGGTGCTGATCACATATCACCTGACGTTTGTTACACAGAACCAACTGGGAAGTCGTCCTTTGAAACAGTTTGGAAAAGGGCGGGCATTTTCAAAAAACACTTGGATGTACCATGTGTCTATCACCTCGCCCGTAGCTGCCAGTGGTTCCTCATAGGAAGCCGATTGGTCAGAACCGCTGACCAACTTCTACTTCTATACCTACAGTATAGAAGTAGACGCAGTCAGCGTGACGTCACCCATTGGTCTGTGTACTGTTTTGAAGCTTCCAGTTTGGCCGTTGCCATCTTTAGTTTTTTTGCAACCAGCACTCAGAAGTGAGGAGAGGGTGGAGTGTCTTTTAATACGACCAAATGCTGAATAAGACATTTTTAGGTGACCAAAATGCTTTGTAAGACAAAAACGCAGACGTCCAAAACAAGTTCACGGCTATTTAAATGTAAACAGTGCCGTACATATGCATTCTATCTTGATTGACAGGTCGCTAGCCACACCCTAAGCATCTATTTTACTCTAAATAGGACCATCATTTACTAGCTCATCAGAACATCATGCTGTATTGAAGAAGACTTGAAACTAGCAATTGAGACCATAAAGTCATTATGCCAATGTTTACTGGGTGTGTATAAATCAATCACCAGGACCTGGTGGTGCGCCTGCTCTTCACCCTGGGCAACCTGACGGCCCGCAGCGACGAGGCACGGGCTCGGCTGTTCGGCTGCCGCGGCTGCCCCTTCGATCTCCTCCGGCTCTACCGTGCCTACCAGCCCCCCCACGAGGAGGAGGAGGGACCCCCGTCGAGTGCGGGCGCGCCCGGCGAGAGCGGCGACGACGACGTCCTGGTCAAGCTGGTGCGGGTGCTGGCCAATCTGTGTGTCCACCCGGCCGCCGGCCCGGCGATGGCCTCCGACGCGCTCTGTCTGCAGCTGCTGCTGGAGACGCTGGGTGAGTGGGCAGAGAGAGACGGCGAGAGACAGCGATTGAGGAAGCCATTGCAGACATCGGCGCTCGGTGCAAGGGATGATGGGAAGTGCAGCGCGTTGAGGGGATGGCCAATTAATTGGACATTCAGTGGGTACTGCATGACTCCTTTTGAATTTCATTTCCTGGTTTTAAGCACTTGCATGAACTCCCCACATGTAAAGAGGGCACCGTGCAATGCCACGCGTTGCCAATTGCGAGGCTTTGTGATTGGTTGGGCCGGGTTAGGGTTAGCGTCACACAGAATCCAAAAATCCAGCATAATGCCAGAACGGTGTGTGTGTCTGGAATCAGTAACGCAACAGTGTCAGCACCGAGTGATGAATGATGTACTATAATGAATGCCTTGGGCAGCAACATTGCTTTCTAAACATAAATAGCTGTGTTTTCGCTAGCCGTGCACATTTATATGACATGTATCATATACGGCACGTTGATGCAGAATGTTACAAATGGCAATACATTGTATAGAGTGAATAAATCCACACACATAACCTGATCATCATCGAAAACGCCCCTCTCCTGCCCCAGCGTTCCAGCGTACCTCTTTTACACAGACATCGATGCGGCTTCGGTACGGCTCTGTTACTACCTCCGATGCAGGGGTAAAGGTGGAAGGAAAATCCACCCCCATTCCGTGTTTGTACCTTTTACACAGAAGCTGAGGCGGAATAAAGCTGCGACATTCCCAAACGGCGTTCATTAACAAGGAAGAAACCTTGAGATGGAACGTAGAGGGGGGGGATCCCTCCTTCCAGGCACGGTTCGGAGTGCAGTGGGATCCATAATGGACATGCGTAATTGCATTACAAGCAAACATTTTCAGCCCAATTTTAAAAATGGAAAACGAGTATAGTCCGTGATGAGTGATGAGTGGCCGGCTGCATTGTTTTCACTGTAGCCTGCAGTTGCTTCCTGAACGTGAGAAGCGCTCTGGGTGTGTATGTACTGCTGTGTTCTCTGTGTATTCCATACGCTGCAGGCGGGTCTCAGCCTGGTGTGTTTGTTTACACCGAGACGCTGGAACAAAGACACAGAGCACTTCCCCTGCTCGACATGAGCACACACACACACAGCTCTGAGGTCTGCACCCTCGTCTCCGGGGTACTCACCAGGTCCCACAATGGGCTGAGATGTAGTGACCGTGATGAACCAGCTTGCATTGCTTTGGATAATGTTGTGAATCACGTTTAAGTAATAGAAGGGCAGTGGTCCAGGACTCGTAGAAAAGGCACGGCATGGCAACGTTTCAGATACAATTGAATATGACAATGCGTGCTTTATGTTGGTTGACCGCTGACTGAAGACGTTTGAGCGAAACACTACACTAGACATTCCGTCTAGACCACAATCTATCCTTAATCTACACTAGATCTAGACTAACTGTAGGACACGTCACTTCTGGAGGGGGTTTAACTTTTGCATCTCGAATGCAACCGTTTCCAAAGAGAGCCTTTTGAAGAGAGATTCAAAAGGCTTGTGGACACCAGTAATATGGTACTGATGATGTCACACTGTAATAGGTTTGCACAGGTTTATATGAATGCAAATGAATGGGACTTGGATGCTGCCAAAGACTTCATACCCTGACCTTGATAAACGAATACACAGGCAATTTGTTTTATCGCATTAAAAGATTTGCCAATCCAGTATCATTAGTTTGTTAGTTTGTTATCGTTAGTTAGTTACATACAGTATTTACTCTTTACCAAACAACAGTTTGAAAATTGACATTTTCAAGTTCGGTGTGCCTTTGAGGAATTAAAATGGACCGACATTGAATTTGACCTGCATATCGTCATACATGCTTGCAGTATGTGTTTGTCTCTTTTGTCACATCTCTGTGTGTGCGCCTCTATGTATGTATGTGTGTGTGTGTGTGTGTGTGTGTGTGTATGTTTCTCTTAGTGAAAGTCCCCCAGTGTGGTTAGCTGGTTTCTGCTGGGCAGAGGGTGTGGGAACTCTCAGTTTCTCTGCCTCCCACACACCTCTTATGACCAGGAGAGAGAGAGCACTACTAGTGAAGTTAAATGTTACGACTGCACCCCCCCCCCCCTCCTCCATTTCCGAGCCAGTGTTACACAAGACGCAGTTTAACAGGCCTGACCCCATATCTATGATTCAGGAGCGAGCCATCACTCTGTCCAGATGAGACGTGGCTTATTTTTAAAAACTGCTTGCAGGGCGTCTGGGCTCTCACTGTCCCGCACACAAGAGAGAACAGTTTGTATTTATCTCAGGCATTACGACGGTGAGACAGTCACGGCCATATTGCCCTCTTAATAATTCACAGCAGAATATCACGTGATGGAAAAAAAACCATGGAGGTGCTCCATCCTAATCCCTTTAACACTCAACTGCTTTACCTCTCAATGATACAGGAGGATACACACAATATATTATTATTATTATTATTATTATTAATAGCACTTAGCACATTAATAGCACATTGTTTAGCATATTGTATGTTCTTAGATGTTGGTAACGCGATCAGAATGACACGTCTGCTCTTATCTCAGCTATTATGCAGGCAACTTAGCAATTATGAAACTCGTTCTATTAGCCTTGCAACTATGAAGCTTGAAACCTGCTCTATTCTTATCTTTATGTACCACAGCGATATATTGCTGTCTCCTTCAACAAATGTACTCTTTATAAATCGCTTTGGATAAAAGCTTCTGCCAAACTCCCTAAATGTAAATGTAAATGTAAATATAGAAATGATGATATTCGAACATTGTGTCCATTGTGTCCATCCACATATACTGTATAGTCCCAGGGGACTCCGTTTTCACAGTGTGCGTGTGTGTGTGTGTGTGTGTGTGTGTGTGTGTGTGTGTGTGTGTGTGTGTGTGTGTGTGTGTGTGTGTGTGTGTGTGTGTGTGTGTGTGTGTGTGTCAGAGCGGAGGCCCGGTGCGGACGGTGAGTTGCAGGTGAACATCGCTGCCACCATCAACAACCTGTCGTTCTACCAGCAGGACGCCTCTCCGCTGTGGCTCCACCAGCTCACCGTCAGCCAGCGTAAGACCGGGGGAGGGGGGAGACGGCGGCCATGTTGTCAAAGCTTTATTACTGTCATGGCTTCTTGTCAGGACACGTGATCATAAGTCAGAAAGTCTACATCCCAAATGTATTTTGTCTCTCCTTTCCTCTTCCCCCTCTCCTTTTCTCTCTCTCTCTCCTTTTCTCTCTCTCTCTCTCTCTCTCTCTCTCTCTCTCTCTCTCTCTCTCTCTCTCTCTCTCTCTCTCTCTCTCTCTCTCTCTCTCTCTCAGTGGTGCTGCAGCTCATGCTCAGCTCCAACATGGAGGCCGTGCTGGAGGCCACCCGCGTCTATGGAAACCTGACCCAGTGGAGGGACGTGCGGGACTTTGTCATGCAAAACAAAGGTGTGTGCGTGTGTGTGTGTGTGTAGATGGTTCATTTGATTTGGTTCATTCCACCCCGGCACCCCTTGGTGGCGCCACTGCGGGACCACTGCATCCTTGAAGTGTTTCAAAGTGGTCGTACTGGTTTCAGCGTGCTATCATCATGCTGCTGCATTATCACGTTGTATAAACTGCACCCCTCTGCTACACTGCTGGCTGTGTATTGTGCTGCTTTTCTGCCAAGGCCAAACCACAGGGCATGTAAACACTGACTAATGACACCGATCACCCGAGCCCTGAAGACGCTCACACACACACACTCACAATCACACAAACACACACTCACACACACACACACACACACACACACACACACACACACACACACACACACACACACACACACACACACACACACACAGAATACAGCACACACACACACTCATACACACACACACACACGAACACACACGACACTCTATACACACACACACACACACACACTCACACGCACAGGCCGACCTGGCCCTGGGACGCCACCTCTGCACATCCCGTCACCCGCCACCCCACCACGGACACGCCATAACAGCCCAACACACACACCACAGCCACACATAAAGCGATTCGAGCGGCACATCGACACACAGACACACACACACACACAAAACGCACACCGCAGACACACACACACAGCACGCACGCTACTGAGCACTCCACATTGCCAGCAGTCACCACACACACACACACACACACACACACACACACACACACACAAACACACATGCACACACACACACACACACACACACACACACACACACACACACACACACACACACACACACACACACACACATCACACACACACACACACACACACACAAACACACAACACACACACACAGACAGACACACAACACACACACACACACAACCATCCCCCTGGTGACAGATGACACACTACACACAGGGACTCAGTAAGGGGTCCAAGCGTGAGACGTCCTATGCAGCGGACGCCGCCGCCCACAGGACATCACCATTCCACCAGGGACCATGGCACCTACACACACACACCACAGAGCGAGCATATCGAGAACACACAGCGTGAACCGGCCGATCATCCAAAGTTATGAATCGGTTTTATGTTGTTGCTGTGCTGCTGAATCCTCCGTCTGCTCAGTGTCTGCAGCGCGCGCTCTCTCTCTCTCACACACACACACACACACACACACACACACACACACACACACACACACACACACACACACACACACACACACACAGACACAGCGCCTGACCTCCTGTCCCTCTCTCCTGTAGTGTACCAGTTTGTGGTGACCCTGCTCGACTCTAAAAACAGCGAGGTGTGTTTCGCGGCCTGCGGGGTCCTCACCAACCTGAGCCTCGACCCCCCCAGTCGGGTCACGCTCACACAGGAGGGTGCCGTCGCCAAGTAAGGAACCCCCCACCCTGGGCACCGCAATGCGTCTTTGTGAACAACACACATAGCAGCGTCCTCACAAAACCCAACACAGTAATGATGACTCCATTTCCCCACTATTTTTTTATTCTGTAATAGTATTAAAGTGGTAATGTAATATACTAAGTGCTTCATGGTAGTGGCAGCCATGTGTCCTGTCCTCTGATCTTATGTCAGACCGTCTTGAGTGAAAGAAGCGAGGCTGGTAGCGTCTCTTGTTTTTAGCTAAAAGCTAGATAGCTGTATCTGCTGTGGCTTCCATGCACACACAGCCTACCACCTCAACTGAGATTAATCTGCAGCCGTTCATTCCACTTCCCTTCTCACACACACACACACACACACACACACACACAGACACACTCGTTCCATTGAATTAGAGTTAATGGCTTCCAGCCCACAGGTCATGTGAATCCCCCCCCCCCTCCCCCTGCAGTCATATGATGGTGTGTGTGTGTGTGTGTGTGTGCATGTGTGTATTGTGTGTGTGTGTGGTGGTGTGTGTGTGTGTGTGTGTGTGCGTGCGCGTGCATGTGTGTGTGAGATAGGCTAGTAGACTGTCTCCGAGACTTTGGACCCAGGGATTGGCAGCTGGCCGGCCAAGTGTGTCAGACCCTGTGGAACCTGACGGAGCAGAGTGGCTCCCAGCAAGGGGCCCCACTCCATGAAGCGCAGAGAGAGGCCCTCCTAGGGGCCCTCACAACCTACTCATGTACGCACACAAGTCGAACACACACATGTGGAATAACAATGTCAGCAACATGGTGAAGGGCTGTGCAAGTCATGATGGCTTTCAATGAAATTCACACAAAACAGCCTTTTCAGTACTACTGTGTCTGAAAAGTGACATAATTTAATGTCTTTTCCAAATAATCTCACACAATACATACTTTGGTGTTTGATATAAGTTTACAAGAATACATTTTTCATTTCTGGTTTTATGTTGAATCAATATTTAGGTGAAGAAGAGGCTCTGCAGTGGGCAACCAACGATGACATGAGGGATTACCACAAAGGCGTGCTGGGAGTTTGGAGTTCCTTCCTGTAGCTCGCAAACTAAAAGACAGACTCCAGTGTCTGAACTGACAACCATATCCTCAGTGTCCTCTTACTTTATTTCTATTCAATACCCCTGAAAATGTTGACTCATAAGTGCCTGTGAAAATTACATTTGACTGTTTTGGCTTTAAGTCCACTTAATGTTTTGTTTAAAGCACTTTGTTCTTTTAGTTCTCTCTGTGAAGCCATGTAGAATGTGTTCTTGTAAGGACGCACATCACACAGTTGTGAATGTAATGTTATGTGAATATAACCTTCAGGAAAAAAGCAGGGATGTACATTGTATGTAGATTTTTGACCTCTAGCTGACTCCAGGGCAGCACGACAACTGTGATAGTTTTGTTTTTAACAAAACATGTAATAAAGAGTTAAAAGCAACAGCAGCGGACAATTTGGGAATTATTTACCCTCCCAAAGCCTTTAATTAATAATCGAGAGGAGAGTTTAAAGAGGACCAGACAGCAACGGGAACACAGACTTCTGACGGGAATTATTTACCCCTCCCTAAAAATGTCTGACTCTTAAATACAATAATTACATCTCTCTGACACACCTCATCTGAAACATTTCCTTTATGTCTATACGCTTTCTCTCTCATCTGATATGTCATTCTAAACCTAATTTTCTTCTGTTTTGGACTCATTTCGTGGCTTCTGCTTCCACCACATTAGATTGTGTAAGACATAACCTCTAGGGGCTGCGAGAGCCTAGCCATCACGAGTATTCCGGGTGATTAGGATGAGTCGAGGAAAGAAACCAAAGGTATTACACACGATCTCACCAATATCGAATCTCACATGAAATGAGCTGAAATAAATGTTAATTATACAAAGGAAAGGACAAACAGCTAAACAGTCTCAATCTCATAATCTTTAATAAACACTCAGTCAATGTTTGTCCCTCACTGTGTTGCCATGGTGACCTATGGTCTTTAAAGGACCGCCGTTTTACCCAAGAACAACTCCTCAGAATTCCTCATGGGGATGACGTCACAGGGATGTGAGGAGAGGTGTGGTAGGATGAAGAGTGAGCAGAGAGCTGTACAGAAAAGTCCACAGTCCCTCAGAACGGAGCAGAGTCGTAATGAAAGAGGAACAAGATCTGAATCAGAATATCTTTGTCTTGGTTTTTGCAAACAAGGAATGTGCTTTTGTGCAATTGGTGCCTAACATTAAACAGTAAAAACGTAGAAATTTGAAAAATGCAGAAATTCTAAAATATATAAAAATAAATATAGATAGAAAATAAACTATAAAGCTGCCATTTAAAGAAAATTATGCACATTAATGTAATGCAGTAGCGTTCATGGGGGGTGGGAGTGAGTGGGGTTAAGGTTAATACAACGTGTAGTGACAGTGGGGATCATTTTTTTCGATCTGGATAGATCTGACAGCAGCGTCATGACGCACGGAAATAAACGCCAATAAACAGCCAATCAGTGTGGCAGTGTTTTGGCTCGACACGCCCATTCATACCACGGCACGAGCGTTTACAACAGCGACGCAAGAAAGACCAACAGACTGAGACACGTGAGGAACGAGAGTTACTAAGTGACCAAATTGTTGACAAAAAGCGCTTCATGAAGTCTATGGAACTGGTTTTTGGTTACTTTAAAAACGACAAGGCGCAGAAAACGAGCGTCTGCGTCTACATGTCGTCGGACGTGTCGACCAAGACGGGAAACACGAGCAACCTATTGAAGCACCTGAGATCATTTGGATCTGAAAATATGTTTTAACGTTGGTAGGAACGCTTGAGGTGTAATAATAAGAGATGTTACTAACTGAAGTGTGGATAAGTTAGTTTCTAATTTACACTGTTCAATTCTCATTCTGTTGAGCCCTTACCATAGGAAGGCCTTTATTAACGCAGTAAATAACACATGTATGTATTTATCCTGCAAGTAACAGAAAATATAATCTATAATCTTGTTTTCTCAAAGCACTCGCATGAGGAACTGACTCAAACCTGAGTGCTAACCTCCAGCACCACCCAAGACACCTACTTAGGTACAGTCTCGGGCATATTTACTTTACCGTTCACAGGACTTAGACATAAGAGAAGGCTTTCCACAGGATTTGAACCCAGGACTGCAGAGCTGAAGGTAAGAGCTCTCCGCTGTGCCACCACGACACCACACTACAAAGTGGTTCCTTTAAGTCAACGCCATAACACTAACCCTAAGTCCTGTTTGTCATATTGTCATGTCCTGATGGTGCAGTGGAGAGAGTGCGTCGTTATCAACTCCAAGGTCATGTGTTCAAATCATGATGGAAATCTCTTGTCCTTTCCAACTTAACAATGCAGCATAAGTGTAATGTCAAATGCAACTTCCGACCGCTTCATAGTGGTGCGTGTCTCCAGTGACACAGCGGAAGAGAGTTCTTACCTTCAAACCCGTCCTGCGGTTCAAAGCCTTCTCTTTATGTACTAAGTCCGTGTGGGAACGGTAAAGTTAAAATACAGTGTAAAGGGCTTTTGCTGAGAGCTAGTGACTCTTTTTTTAAAAGTGACTTGACTTTCTTAAAAGTGACTTTCGACTTTCTTAAAGTAGTTGGGCCCGTCCCCCCCCCCCCCCCCAATTTATCCCTGTTAATTATTTTTCCCCCCTCCCTAGGCAAATAAAATAGCTAAAGAAAAAGTCTCAAGAAGAATAGGAGAATTCAATCTAGCTAAATTAATTAACAGGGATAAATTTGGGGGTGGTGCCAGAAAGGACCCAACCACTTAAAAAGAGGTCACAAGATGCCCTTTAGTGTAACACCCCACTGAGGGGGCTCTGCTGGCGTTCTCATGTTGGAGGCCGCATGTGCGCTGACTCAAACTTGAGTGCTAAACTCCAGAGCAGACCACAGCACCACCAAGACACCTACTTGGGCATGGTCTCCGGGTGTATTTAACTTTACCGTTCACAGGACTTAGACATAAGAGAAGGCTTTTTTTTAACCCAGGACTACAGAGCTGAAGGTAAGAACGCTCTCCGCTGTGCCACCAAGACACCACACTAAAATGTTTGGAAGTGGCATTACACGCATTGTTAAGTTGGAAAAGGACAAGAGATTTCCGTCGTGAGTTGAATACATGACCATGGAGTTGATAACAATGCACTCTCTCCACTGCACCATCAGGACATGACAATATGATTAACAGGACTTAAGGTTAGTATTAGGGTGTGGACTTAAAAGTACCACTTCATAGTGTGGTGGCACAGCAGAGAGAGTTCTTACCTTCAGCTCTGAAGTCAAATCCCACCAGTCACACTCCAAACAGGACTTGAACTGACAACCGAGAACTCTAGCCGCTGTGCCACCATGCAAGTTGTTGAGTCCTATTATAGGACTGTTGTTAATGTAAATGGCCGGATTAAACAACGTAGTTTGCCCACCTCTGATTTAACCACTTCATTATTCATATTTTGTACTTTATTTTATCTTAAAGTTGCACAGGGCATTTGAGCCACTTGTTTGACTATTTTTGTCTACCTCGCCCAGCTTTCAGTTTTATTTACATTTAAATTACATCCTCATCCTAAAATACATCCTCTGCTGGGCCTTTTTGGTGATGGAGCTGATCAGCTCCCACTCGAGGTCCTGGGTGATGGTGGTGCCCAGGAAACGAAAGGACTCCACAGTGTCAACTGGGGAGTCACACAGGGTGATGGGACGGGTGGGGCTGGGTTCTTCCAGAAGTTTACTACCATCTCCACTGTCTTGAGAGCGTTGAGCTCCAAGTTGTTCTGACTGCACCAGATCACCAGATGGTCAATCTCCCACCTGTAGGCGGACTCATCCCCACCAGAGATGAGCCCAATGAGGGTGGTGTCGTCCGCGAACTTCAGGAGCTTGACAGACTGATGACTGGAGGTGCAGGCATTTGTGTACAGGGAGAAGAGTAGAGGGGAACCGGTGCTGATGGTCCGAGAGTCAGAGACATGTTTCCCCAGACTCACATGATGCTTCCTGACAGGAAGTCTGTGATCCACCTGCAGGTGGGGTCAGGCACGCTCCGCTGGGAGAGCTTTTCCTGCAGTAGAGCCGCGATGATTGTGTTGAAAGCAGAGCTGAAATCCAGAAACAGGATCCTGGCATAGGTTCCTGAGGAGTCCAGGTGCTGGAGGATGAAGTGGAGGGCCATGTTGACGGCATCGTCTACAGACCTGTTGGCTCTGTAGGCAAACTGCAGGGGGTCCAGGAGTGGTCAGTTATGGCTTTGAGGTGGGACAGAACAAGGCAAATTACTTCATTACAGAGGTCAAGGCGACGGGTCTGTAGTCATTAAGTCCTGTGATCCTTGACTTTTTGGGGATGGGGATGATGGTAGAGGTTTTAAAGCAGGTTAATCGTTAATATAATGTATAGTTTCGTGTCGATAGGGGCTGGGAATCGGTGGGGGTCCCGGGTCTTGTTAATGTGGCCAGTTGCCGTGGGGAAGAAGCTGTTCTTGTGGCGTGAGGTTTTAGTCAATGGCTTATCTCAAGTGAGGTGAATACAATACAGCTGAGCTCCTGATGGCACATCATCTCTTCCCAGAGTCTCAGATACATATTAGCTATTCTGAATAATATATAATTAGCTGGGATGATGACAGATTGTTTTACGTTAAGTGTTAAGTATTGGAGCTGTGGAGCACTGAGTTTCATTATTATCGTTTGCATAATTGATTCTAAATGTGTGGAGTTAGACACGCCCCCACACATCAAAGTGAACAACAAGTCAAAGACGACAAGAAGTTACTAAGGAAGCCTTTCTGTGGGTGGATGTTCACTTGTTCATAGATCCTCAAGCAGCTCTGTGTTCCAGGGCGACTTCTATGATGTTCAGATCTGCTTTGTTTTATTTCTGTTTTCTCAGGTTTTTTCCTTCTTTTTCCGACTTGCGTGTGGTTGTGGCTAACAAACAGCCTGAGATCTGAATCAAGTAGTGTGGCTTCATCTCTATTATAAAAATTGATCTTCATTCGTCAGTTGAGGAATGAAGATGATACACATGGAGTATATAATGTAGGAAACAGTCTGAATATATAGGATAAGAGGATTATCCATGAAATAAAATGCTTTAACATAAACCCAAACCAGTTTACAGTATGTATTTAGTATGACAATGCATATAGAAACCAGAACAGACCATTTCTTAAGGACATCAAAGCCTTTATTGTTATCACACAGATGCGGGGGTTCAAGCAGTGCTTAACAAGATACACTAGAGACAACTAAAAGTACAGTTTCCAACAAGAAAAAACACATTATCACAGTAATAAAAAAAAACTGAAACTTGGTGAAACTTCAACTCCATGACAACACGAGGAGTCAATAGCTGAACCATGATCCTCCCTACAGAACAGCTCATTATTAAGCCTTGGCTGTAATCCGTGTTCTTCACATGTTTGATAAAACATGAAAGAAGTGCGTTGGCTGTCAGATGTTACATTTTGCTGGCTAAATGTTTGCTCTTCCTATATCGTCAGGGAAAGCGCCATTTTTCGGGAAGGCAGTTGTGAGGTTCTGTCAGTGATTGTACGTTGATGGAGCAATAGGGGTGCAAGGGCCTCCCCGTTTGGGCAACTATAAAGGACCCCTAGTGGAGACCATTCAGGTTAGTTTTCATTAGAGTGGCCTTCAGTGTCTATGTAGGAACAGACCATCAGATCTGTCTTTTCAATGGAAAATAACCTATTATTGTGCAACACCCAATGTTGTATATGGACTTTTATTTAGCCTTTTGTACCGTCATCACTTTGACAGTAAGATTTCCACTTGAAAGGCTGTAGGCTGACAGTAGTGACCCTTCCCCTGAGGTCAGACTAGTGTTGGCCAATATCTGACTCAACATCTTTTTAGAGAGGAGCGTTGAGTAATGTGCCACTAATGCTGCATAAAATTGTGTGCAAACTTGTATCAGTGGTAGTCTTGACTACCGCAGGTCACTTGATTGCCTATGTCCGTACAGGCGGAATAATGGAAGAGCATCTGAGCAGAGTGCAATGGGTGCATCTGATGGCGTAGTTTCCTGAATACGACCTGACCTTTTTATCAGAAGTAACAATATATCTCCGATCACACAACAAATCACAGAAGGTATATACGAGAAAACTACAAATGATGGTTCAACAGTTTTATTTTTTTTCTTGCGTTATCATTTTTCTTTTTCGTATAAAAAAGGTGTCAGTAACTGACATCAGTCAGAGTTTGATGAAAACCTCAATTTCCTCTTAAGAACCACCATCACAATATTAAGTAATAAACCTCCAATCGCCAAGTTGTTCCATCCATCATGCCTCAAGAATACAACCCTCAAGAATGCATTTAGTAAACAACCAAAAGCAACAAGTACAACAACATCAACATTAGAGTCTGTGCCTCCATTCCAAAAAGGATGATAAAAAATAAAATAACAAAAAATAACTTGTTTTGCACTGGTCAGGTTCCCCTTTCAGGACAACAAGCTTAGCTACAACCTTCTGCCAAAGTCCTCGTCCTCAGACCCACCGTAGGAAGTTCAAACCCTTGATACGTCGTTCTGCTTGCCAAAGAGCACTTATTTTTTTTTTTTTTTTTTATTAACTCAAGAGGTATTTATTTTTTGGGTATAAATTCACAATCTAAAGCTTAAAAAAGGTGTTAAGGGGGGTGAACCAGGCAGGGATGAGTGGAAGACAAGACACGGGTGGTTTTTAGGACAACCGGTAGAAGATAATTCCCTCCTGGAAGACCTGACTTTAAGAAACCTTCTCTTTCTGATAAACTTGTCTTCCCCCCACCACTCCTTGCTGTTTTTTTCCTTTTCTTTCATCTTGACAGATAATAACAGAACATTAAACGGTCACCTCAGGATAACACAGCTACAGCGGAAGCAGAGAAGTGACATTCCTTCAAAGTGCCTCGCTACTTGAATTTATTCAACTTTTGAAATTCCAAACATTTCTCTCTCTCTTGAAATATATTCTGCCAAACGCTCACTCGTACATCCGCGCTCGTAAAAAAAAGCGGTCACAACTCACAGACGTCACTCACACGTGCATACAGTTCAAAATTGAATAGAGCTCAAAACAGTGTACTATTTGTCGGTTCGCTCTCCGCAACCTTTTCACAATCCTTAAGATTAGCTTACATAGACAGTTGTTTGGGGGGGGGGGGCCGGGGTGGGGGCATCGCGAGACGATTATACATTTGATCCTCAGTCACTCTAGGGGATAGGCGTGTGTAGAATACGGGCGCTAGAAAAGCATTTGTTTAGCTGACAGTGGGGTGGGCGCGATACTACGCAAAGAAATACTCCCGCCAGTGTGAACTGACAGAGAGCACACTACAGCGTAGCAGTCGTGAGGACGTACTCGGCGTCGACACAAGGGCCGTTTAATGAGAAATAGGAATTCGAGATTCTGTGTGAGTGGTTGTCGTGTACGCTTTTGATCTGGTGCGCTTACGTATGATTTTGAGGGTGTGTGGGGTGTTGGGGACCATTGGTGTGTAGTGTGTGTGTGGTGTGTGTGGTGTGGTGTGTGATAGTGGGGACCTTCTAAGCATAGGGTGTGGTGTGTGTGGTGTATGTGTGGTGTGTGGTGTGTGTGGTGTGTGTGTGTGTGTGTGGTGTTTGTGTGTGTGTGTGTGGTGACGACATACTGGGTTAAACCGACTGCAACCCCCCCCCCTCCTCCATTTCCGAGCCAGTGTTACACAAGACGCAGTTTAACAGGCCTGACCCCATATCTATGATTCAGGAGCGAGCCATCACTCTGTCCAGATGAGACGTGGCTTATTTTTAAAAACTGCTTGCAGGGCGTCTGGGCTCTCACTGTCCCGCACACAAGAGAGAACAGTTTGTATTTATCTCAGGCATTACGACGGTGAGACAGTCACGGCCATATTGCCCTCTTAATAATTCACAGCCGAATATCACGTGATGGAAAAAAAACCATGGAGGTGCTCCATCCTAATCCCTTTAACACTCAACTGCTTTACCTCTCAATGATACAGGAGGATACACACAATATATTATTATTATTATTATTATTAATAGCACTTAGCACATTAATAGCACATTGTTTAGCATATTGTATGTTCTTAGATGTTGGTAACGCGATCAGAATGGCACTTCTGCTCTTATCCCAGCTATTATGCAGGCAACTTAGCAATTATGAAACTCGTTCTATTAGCCTCGTAACTATGAATGCTTGAAACCTGCTCTATTCTTATCTTTATGTACCACAGCGATATATTGCTGTCTCCTTCAACAAATGTACTCTTTATAAATCGCTTTGGATAAAAGCTTCTGCCAAACTCCCTAAATGTAAATGTAAATGTAAATATAGAAATGATGATATTCGAACATTGTGTCCATTGTGTCCATCCACATATACTGTATAGTCCCAGGGGACTCCGTTTTCACAGTGTGCGTGTGTGTGTGTGTGTGTGTGTGTGTGTGTGTGTGTGTGTGTGTGTGTGTGTGTGTGTGTGTGTGTGTGTGTGTGTGTGTGTGTGTGTGTGTGTGTGTGTGTGTGTGTGTGTGTGTGTGTGTGTGTGCGTGCGCGTGCATGTGTGTGTGAGATAGGCTAGTAGACTGTCTCCGAGACTTTGGACCCAGGGATTGGCAGCTGGCCGGCCAAGTGTGTCAGACCCTGTGGAACCTGACGGAGCAGAGTGGCTCCCAGCAAGGGGCCCCACTCCATGAAGCGCAGAGAGAGGCCCTCCTAGGGGCCCTCACAACCTACTCATGTACGCACACAAGTCGAACACACACATGTGGAATAACAATGTCAGCAACATGGTGAACGGGCTGTGACAAGTCATGATGGCTTTCAATGAAATTCACACAAAACAGCCTTTTCAGTACTACTGTGTATGTGAAAAGTGACATAATTTAATGTCTTTTCCAAATAAATCTCACACAATACATACTTTGGTGTTTGATATAAGTTTACAAGAATACATTTTTCATTTTTTGTTTTATGTTGAATCAATATTTAGGTGAAGAAGAGGCTCTGCAGTGGGCAACCAACGATGACATGAGGGATTACCACAAGGCGTGCTGGGAGTTGGAGTTCCTTCCTGTAGCTCGCAAACTAAAAGACAGACTCCAGTGTCTGAACTGACAACCATATCCTCAGTGTCCTCCTTACTTTATTTCTATTCAATACCCTGAAAATGTTGACTCATAAGTGCCTGTGAAAATTACATTTGACTGTTTTGGCTTTAAGTCCACTTAATGTTTTGTTTAAAGCACTTTGTTCTTTTAGTTCTGTGAAGCCATGTAGAATGTGTTCTTGTAAGGACCCACATCACACAGTTGTGAATGTAATGTTATGTGAATGTAACCTTCAGGAAAAAGCAGGGATGTACATTGTATGTAGATTTTTGACCTCTAGCTGACTCCAGGGCAGCACGACAACTGTGATAGTTTTGTTTTTAACAAAACATGTAATAAAGAGTTAAAAGCAACAGCAGCGGACAATTTGGGAATTATTTACCCTCCCAAAGCCTTTAATTAATATCATACTTGAAACCATTAGAAACATTTCCTTAGTAACTTCCAGGAAGAAACTATTTCTGCTGTTTGATACTGGCCTGTTCCCACTTAATTTATCATAACCTATTCAACCAGCTCACAAAATAAACAGTCTCAATCTCAATAAATGAATAAAAAATAAACACTCAGTCAATGTTTGTCCCTCACTGTGTTGCCATGGTGACCTATGGTCTTTAAAGGACTGCCGTTTTACCCAAGAACAACTCCTCAGAATTCCTCATGGGGATGACGTCACAGGGATGATGAGGAGAGGTGTGTAGGATGAAGAGTGAGCCAGAGAGCTGTACAGAAAGTCCACAGTCCCTCAGAGACGAAGCAGAGTCGTAGTGAAAGAAGGAACAAGATCTGAATCAGAATATCTTTATTGTCTTGGTTTTTGCAAACAAGGAATGTGCTTTTGTGCAATTGGTGCCTAACATTGAACATTAAACAGTAAAAACGTAGAAATTCTGAAAAATGCAGAAAATTCTAAAAATATATATAAAATAAATATAGATAGAAAAATAAACTATAAAGCTGCAATTTAAAGAAATTATGCACATTAATGTAATGCAGTAGCGTTCATGGGGGGTGGGAGTGAGTGGGGTTAAAGGTTAATACAACGTGTAGTATAGTGTCCATAGGGGCTGGGTATCAGTGGGGATCATTTTTTTCGATCTGGATAGATCTGACAGCAGCGTCATGACGCACCGGAAATAAACGCCAAATAAACAGCCAATCAGTGTGCAGTGTTTTGGCTCGACACGCCCATTCATACCACGGCACGAGGCGTTTACCAACAGCGACGCAAAGAAAGACCAACAGACTGAGAGACACGTGAGGAACGAGAGTTACTAAGTGACCAAATTGTCGACAAAAAGCGCTTCACGAAGTCTATGATATGGAACTGGTTTGGTTACTTTAAAAACGACAAGGCGCAGAAAACGAGCGTCTGCGTCTACATGTCGTCGGACGTGTCGACCAAGACGGGAAACACGAGCAACCTATTGAAGCACCTGAGATCATTTGGATCTGAAAATATGTTTTAACGTTGGTAGGAACGCTTGAGGTGTAATAATAAGAGATGTTACTAACTGAAGTGTGGATAAGTTAGTTTCTAATTAACGTGTTCAATTCTCATTCTGTTCAGCCCTTACCATAGGAAGGCCTTTATTAACGTAGTAAATAACACATGTATGTATTTATCCTGCAAGTAACAGAAAATATAATCTATAATCTTGTTTCTCAAAGCACTCGCATGAGGAAGTGACTGAAACCTGAGTGCTATCCTCCAGCACAGACCGCAGCACCACCAAGACACCTACTTGTGTATGGTCTCCGGGCGTATTTAACTGTACCGTTCACAGGACTTAGACATAAGAGAAGACTTTCCACAGAATTTGAACCCAGGACTGCAGAGCTGAAGGTAAGAGCTCTCCGCTGTGCCACCACGACACCACACTACAAAGTGGTTCCTTTAAGTCAACGCCATAACACTAACCCTAAGTCCTGTTTGTCATATTGTCATGTCCTGATGGTGCAGTGGAGAGAGTGCGTCGTTATCAACTCCAAGGTCATGTGTTCAAATCAAGATGGAAATTGCTTGTCCTTTTCCAACTTAACAATGCAGCATAAGTGTAATGTCAAATGCCACCTCTGACCACTTCATAGTGTGGTGTCTCGGTGGCACAGCGGAGAGAGTTCTTACCTTCAGCTCTACAGTCCTGGGTTCAAAGCCTTCTCTTATGTCTAAGTCCTGTGAACGGTAAAGTGAAATACATGTAAAGGGATCTTGCTGAGAGCTTGTGACTCTTTTTTTAAAAGTGACTTGACTTTCTTAAAGTAGTTGGGTCCTTTCTGCACCACCCCCAAATTTATCCCTGTTAATTAATTTAGCTAATTAATTCTCCTATTCTCTTGAGACTTTTCTTTAGTATTTTATTTGCCTAGGGTTAGGGGGGAAATTAATTAACAGGGATAAATTGGGGGGGAAAGGGCCCAACTACTTTAAGAAAGTCAAGTCACTTTTAATGATTCTTTAAAAAAGAGTCACAAGAGCCCTTTAGGTGTAACACCCCACTGAGGGGGTTCTGCTGGCGTTCTCATCTTGGTGGTCGTATGTGCGCTGACTCAAACCTGAGTGCTAAACTCCAGAGCAGACCACAGCACCACCAAGACACCTACTTGGGCACGGTCTCCGGGTGTATTTAACTTTACCGTTCACAGGACTTAGACATAAGAGAAGGCTTTTTTTGAACCCAGGACTACAGAGCTGAAGGTAAGAATGCTCTCTGCTGTGCCACCAAGACACCGCACTAAAATGTTTGGAAGTGGTATTTGACATTACACTTATGCTGCATTGTTAAGTTGGAAAAGGACAAGAGATTTCCGTCGTGAGTTGAATACATGACCATGGAGTTGATAACAATGCACTCGCTCCACTGCACCATCAGGACATGACAATATGATTAACAGGACTTAAGGTTAGTATTAGGGTGTGGACTTAAAAGTACCACTTCATAGTGTGGTGGCACAGCACAGCAGAGAGAGTTCTTACGTTCAGCTCTGAAGTCAAATCCCACCAGTCACACTCCAAACTTCCTGTGGTCAATCTCCCACCTGTAGGCGGACTCATCCCCACCAGAGATGAGCCCAATGAGGGTGGTGTCGTCCGCGAACTTCAGGAGCTTGACAGACTGATGACTGGAGGTGCAGGCATTTGTGTACAGGGAGAAGAGTAGAGGGGAACCGGTGCTGATGGTCCGAGAGTCAGAGACATGTTTCCCCAGACTCACATGATGCTTCCTGACAGGAAGTCTGTGATCCACCTGCAGGTGGGGTCAGGCACGCTCCGCTGGGAGAGCTTTTCCTGCAGTAGAGCCGCGATGATTGTGTTGAAAGCCGAGCTGAAATCCAGAAACAGGATCCTGGCATAGGTTCCTGAGGAGTCCAGGTGCTGGAGGATGAAGTGGAGGGCCATGTTGACGCCATCGTCTACAGACCTGTTGGCTCTGTAGGCAAACTGCAGGGGGTCCAGGAGTGGGTCAGTTATGGCTTTGGGGTGGGACAGAACAAGGCAAATTACTTCATTACAGAGGTCAAGGCGACGGGTCTGTAGTCATTAAGTCCTGTGATCCTTGACTTTTTGGGGATGGGGATGATGGTAGAGGTTTTAAAGCAGGTTAATCGTTAATATAATGTATAGTTTCGTGTCGATAGGGGCTGGGAATCGGTGGGGGTCCCGGGTCTTGTTAATGTGGCCAGTTGCCATGGGGAAGAAGCTGTTCTTGTGGCGTGAGGTTTTAGTCAATGGCTTATCTCCAGTGAGGTGAATACAATACAGCTGAGCTCCTGATGGCACATCATCTCTTCCCAGAGTCTCAGATACATATTAGCTATTCAGAATAATATATAATTAGCTGGGATGATGACAGATTGTTTTACGTTAAGTGTTAAGTATTGGAGCTGTGGAGCACTGAGTTTCATTATTATCGTTTGCATAATTGATTCTAAATGTTTGGAGTTAGACACGCCCACACATCAAAGTGAACAGCAAGTCAAAGACGACAAGAAGTTACTAAGGAAGCCTTTCTGTGGGTGGATGTTCACTTGTTCATAGATCCTCAAGCAGCTCTGTGTTCCAGGGCGACTTCTATGATGTTCAGATCTGCTTTGTTTTCTTTCTGTTTTCTCAGGTTTTTTCCTTCTTTTTCCGACTTGCGTGTGGTTGTGGCTAACAAACAGCCTGAGATCTGAATCAAGTAGTGTGGCTTCATCTCTATTATAAAAATTGATCTTCATTCGTCAGTTGAGGAATGAAGATGATACACATGGAGTATATAATGTAGGAAACAGTCTGAATATATAGGATAAGAGGATTATCCATGAAATAAAATGCTTTAACATAAACCCAAACCAGTTTACAGTATGTATTTAGTATGACAATGCATATAGAAACCAGAACAGACCATTTCTTAAGGACATCAAAGCCTTTATTATTATCACACAGATGCGGGGGTTCAAGCAGTGCTTAACAAGATACACTAGAGACAACTAAAAGTACAGTTTCCAACAAGAAAAAACACATTATCACAGTAATAAAAAAAAACTGAAACTTGATGAAACTTCAACTCCATGACAACACGAGGAGTCAATAGCTGAACCATGATCCTCCCTACAGAACAGCTTGGGCAACTATAAAGGACCCCTAGTGGAGACCATTCAGGTTAGTTTTCATTAGAGTGGCCTTCAGTGTCTATGTAGGAACAGACCATCAGATCTGTCTTTTCAATGGAAAATAACCTATTATTGTGCAACACCCAATGTTGTATATGGACTTTTATTTAGCCTTTTGTACCGTCATCACTTTGACAGTAAGATTTCCACTTGAAAGGCTGTAGGCTGACAGTAGTGACCCTTCCCCTGAGGTCAGACTAGTGTTGGCCAATATCTGACTCAACATCTTTTTAGAGAGGAGCGTTGAGTAATGTGCCACTAATGCTGCATAAAATTGTGTGCAAACTTGTATCAGTGGTAGTCTTGACTACCGCAGGTCACTTGATTGCCTATGTCCGTACAGGCGGAATAATGGAAGAGCATCTGAGCAGAGTGCAATGGGTGCATCTGATGGCGTAGTTTCCTGAATACGACCTGACCTTTTTATCAGAAGTAACAATATATCTCCGATCACACAACAAATCACAGAAGGTATATACGAGAAAACTACAAATGATGGTTCAACAGTTTTATTTTTATTATTTTTCTTTTTCGTATAAAAAAGGTGTCAGTAACTGACATCAGTCAGAGTTTGATAAAAACCTCAATTTCCTTAAGAACCACCATCACAATATTAAGTAATAAACCTCCAATCGCCAAGTTGTTCCATCCATCATGCCTCAAGAATACAACCCTCAAGAATGCATTTAGTAAACAACCAAAAGCAACAAGTACAACAACAACAACATTAGAGTCTGTGCCTCCATTCCAAAAAGGATGATAAAAAATAAAATAACAAAAAATAACTTGTTTTGCACTGGTCAGGTTCCCCTTTCAGGACAACAAGCTTAGCTACAACCTTCTGCCAAAGTCCTCGTCCTCAGACCCACCGTAGGAAGTTCAAACCCTTGATACGTCGTTCTGCTTGCCAAAGAGCACTTATTTATTTTTTTTATTAACTCAAGAGGTATTTATTTTTTGGGTATAAATTCACAATCTAAAGCTTAAAAAAGGTGTTAAGGGGGGTGAACCAGGCAGGGATGAGTGGAAGACAAGACACGGGTGGTTTTTAGGACAACCGGTAGAAGATAATTCCCTCCTGGAAGACCTGACTTTAAGAAACCTTCTCTTTCTGATAAACTTGTCTTCCCCCCACCACTCCTTGCTGTTTTTTTCCTTTTCTTTCATCTTGACAGATAATAACAGAACATTAAACGGTCACCTCAGGATAACACAGCTACAGCGGAAGCAGAGAAGTGACATTCCTTCAAAGTGCCTCGCTACTTGAATTTATTCAACTTTTGAAATTCCAAACATTTCTCTCTCTCTTGAAATATATTCTGCCAAACGCTCACTCGTACATCCGCGCTCGTAAAAAAAAGCGGTCACAACTCACAGACGTCACTCACACGTGCATACAGTTCAAAATTGAATAGAGCCTCAAAACAGTGTACTATTTGTCGGTTCGCTCTCCGCAACCTTTTCACAATCCTTAAGATTAGCTTACATAGACAGTTGTTTGGGGGGGGGGGGGGGGGTCACATGTTGGGGGGGGGGGGGGGGGGGGGGTTGTTAGGGTGAATCGGGAGTCAATATGCCTCCCGGGTGCGAATACTTGAGAGCAGTAGCACTCAGGGGAGCTCAGGCACACAGTTGATAACACCCAGTGCTTCCATTCTCACCGGTCGCCACGGAAACGAAACCAAAAAGACGACCACACCAACCACACCGTGAAACAATGAAACGACAGCAAAAACATTGTCAACATCCAACTTCTATTGATGATAATAATAATAATAATGAACAAAATACAAAGATATTAAAAGAAACTACACAGTGACTATGTTAATGGCCGTGCAGACCACAACCTCCGCACATTCAGAGATTGGGAGTGGGGGGGGGGGAAATTGCCCCTGCGCCGACCGTCTCTTAAGCGAGACCCAAAGGAGGTTGGCGACCGCGGTGACGCATGGAGGAGAAATACTGAAATGTGGACACTTGACCCCCCCTCCCCCCCTGCCTGCCAGCCCAGCCTCCAGATTTGGCACTGCAGGTGAGGAGCACACACACACAGGTTCTCGTGGTTGGAGGAGGGAGGAGAGGGATGAGATGATGAAGGCGTCCGATGCGGTTTGTTTCCTCTGTCCCGCGTCCCGTTTGTTCTGGTCTCCCTCTCACTCTCTTCATATTTCTCTTCCCGAAAAACGGCAACAACTGCGGGACAGACGCGCTCTGAAACCGCCGAGTCGCTCTTCATCCCATTCACAGTTTTTTTTTGGGAGATTTTTCTCTTTTATCCTCAACTTCTTTTTTATGTTTTTTCAAAAAACGTTTTTTCTTTTCTTTTCTTGAAGTGTCCCATAAACGAACAACACCAACAACAGTGAAAGGACAACAATGCCAAAATGCCAAAAAGCACTTCATGTCATATAGCGGGTGATCGCTCTCAGAGCGTACAGCAGTTCTGCCTGCATGCGCGCTTCCATTAGAAGCAGATTAACATGGACCTGCAGAACACAAGAGAGGAGAAGGCAGATGTTAGAACAGCAAAAACAAACTGATCACTGGGGCTACACTACATTAAACCCTGTTGGCCTATAACTCAGTGAAGAGAGTAAAGAATCACCTTCTCGGAGTGCTGAAACTGCCTCCAGAAGCTCTCATACATTCGTTTGGTGGTCTTCTCAGGAATGCACACCATGGTCTTGATGTAGATTTTAAAGCTCCGGTCCAACAGCTGGTTTATCTCTCCATAATCATAATCGTCATATCTGGAGGAAAGCAGAGGCAGGGTTCAGAATACCATTAGAGGCACGTGGAGGTGGAAATTGCGGGACACACAGCGATGGTCCCATTGAAGCAACACAGAGCGTATGACAAAACACGCCACAGAAAGCCCAACCAATCAGAAGAGCGTTTGCAGCCTACGGACCTGATGCCGAACATGCAGTGGATGTAGTTCCAGATGGCCCTGCGCAGCATGGACGTGTCCACGTCTTTGTGTGACGCCATGGTGTTGTAGGTCAGACTGGCCGCCATCTGGAACTTCTCATCCAGCATCTGGCCCACGTCCGGGTACAGCCGGTTGACCAGGGAGAAGCCGTGGTCCTCCCAGCTGTAGTCCTGCCAGACCCAGGAACAACCAGGGTTACAGTCAACAATGGGGCTGAACAAGTTAATTGAGATATTATTGAAATTGCAATACAGCTAAGTGCAATATCCAGATCGCAGGAGTATGTGTAAATGTTGATTTATAACAACTATAAATGTCGTACTGTAGTGCTGCAGAGATGCTCTGGCCTGCTCCTTTTGTTCTACATCATGATTTTAATTGAGTTTTTCTTTTTAAAAATTGTGTTATAACCATATCGCAATGGCAATATCTGTCCAAATAGTCCCAATATCAAGCCAACCACATCAACAACAATCTGATGGCTGTTGTCCATCTAGCCATTATCAATGTGTGTGTGTGTCAATCTATGGGTTTACCAGTGTGAGAGAGGAAAGTGCGTGCGCGTGTGAGGGAGTGCGTGTGAGTGTGTGAGTCAAACACCTACCTGCACCCTGAAGGTGGGCACGTGCTCGCCCTGCCGGGAGAAGTCCTTGTAGCCGTAGCTGGGGTCCTCGAAGTGGCGCGAGACGTCGCGGGACGGGCGCCGTCCTCGTCCTCCGCCGGCACCACCAGCATGCTCTCCGTCTTCTCCCGCTCAAAGCGCTCCACCATCTCCTCCTGGCTGGCCTCCTCCTCCTCGTCGCGGAGCTCCTGCAGCTGCTTCATCTTCTCCATCAGCACCTCCACCTCACCCGACACCTCCTGGGGGGCAACACACGGGACTCTGATGCGCTGCTCCTTGACTCCCCACTACTCTGAACTGTATCTTGGTGCGCAAAATCTTCTATCCCGATAGTAATTTAATTTTGAAAATATATATTATGATATCCAAAATATAAATGGATTGCATTTATAGATCGCTTTTATCCAAAGCACTTTACAGTGGCCTCACATTCATATGGTAAATGGATTGCATTTATAGATCGCTTTTATCCAAAGCGCTTTACAGTTGCCTCACATTCACCCATTCATACACCGACGGCGGTGCCAACCATGCAAGGTAACAACCAACACGTCAGGAGCAGGTAGGGTTAGGTGTCTTGCTCAGGGACACCACGACACTTAGCTAGGTGGAGCTCAGGGATCGAACCAGCAACCTTCCAGTTGGCAGACAACCACTCTACCTCCTGAGCTACTGCCGCCCCCACATTCACCCATTCATACACCGACGAAGGAGTCAACCATGCAAGGTAGCAACCAACACATCAGGAGCAGTTAGGGTTAGGTGGTGTCTTGCTCAGGGACACCTCGACACTTAGCTAGGTGGAGCCCGGGGATCGAACCAGCAACCTTCCTGTTGCCAGACAAACCACTCTTACCTCCTGAGCTACTGCCGCCCACAACCAACGCCATATAACATGATATCTAGTCTAATATGACAATATTGATATAATATCCATATATTACCCAACGCTAGTGCCCACCGCCCCCTACACACTGTCCGGTCTGTTACCGGTGGCTCACCTCGTTGCCGAACACGTCGTTGTGGTGATAGGCATGGCCGTTGCCGTTGGTGATGTCGCAGACGCAGTACTGGCTGAGCGACGGCGGCCGGAAGGTGTGGCCGCCCTCGCCGTGGATGTCGGGCGCGATGCCGCAGCCGAAGGTGAAGGAGGCCAGCGAGTGGTAGTGGGTGAGCAGCACCACGGCGTGGATCAGCTCTGCCAGGGACCAGCTGTGCTCCTCCGCCTTCAGCAGGTGCTTCGGGGGGTGGAGACAAGATTGTTATTATTGTTATTATTATTAGCAAAGGTGTTATCACACTCACCACCATGAATGTGATTGGCCATTACAAGCCTTCTCCAAATTGTCATGTGACTAAAATTGACTACCTATATGTATGATGACTACATCAGTCCACCAGCCTACACAGTGGACTGTATCAACTGGCTAACTGATCTAGTCAGCATACATCTAGACGGACACTCCCATGTGTGATGTCACTTTGCACTTTAATGTATTCATAATTATTGGCAAAGTATTTGTTCCGTATAAAATGCACAGTATCGTACAGGGTCATCCTGGACACTGAAATGCATGCAACAACGCAAGGCATGGGTCGACCATGTCATAAGAAATTAAATTGAACAGAGTACAACATAGATATAAAAAATATCCCAGTCAAGTGTATGGCCTACTCTGGCCCAAGCAATGACTTCTATATGTGAATACATTTTGTTGTTGTTGTCATCCTGCTGGGTTTGGGAGGGGGGGAATTGAATGAAATGAAAATATGCATTTCTCCCACTTCCATAGCGCCTCACCCCAGGCACACAGCTGAGGCAACACTCAGCACTCAATGTGATCTGTTGACCCACCCACCCATGAGCTAATGTTGAGCTGTTACATAACGCCCAGCCTCACCCCTCCATCCCCCATCCACCTCCCGTCCTCTCCCTCTCCTCACCTCGATGTGTTCCTTGGTGAGCAGCCAGGGCCGGTGGGCTAGGATCTTGTTCAGCTCCCCGAGGTGCTGCAGCTTCTGCGGGGCGCCGTCCAGCCCGTTCAGCCACTTGGGGTCGCCGCCCACCTGCAGGAAGTCGTCGACGTGCAGGTTCACCAGGTAGGAGCACTGGTGCCGGGCGGCCGCCTGTGTTGACCCAGAGAAAGAACACCTTCGTTGTCGGTCTGCTTCGATAGGTTCGTTTAATTTAGATCGCCGTCTAGCTGTTCTTATCCCAGCTATCTTGCTGTTGCAAGGGGTTAGCCTAGCAATTATGAGAGCTTGAAACGCGTTATATTACCCTACAAATTATGAGTGCTTGAAACTTGTTCTCTTAAAACATACTGTAATGTCAGCAACATATGTACTTATTGTAAGTCGCTTTGGACACGCTTTGGTGTCTGCTAAATGCCCCAAATGTAAATGTAAATGAATAATAACTTCCGTATAAATTCGGACGAATACATTTTAGGCTTCGGGGCTTCAGGGGTGGCGTCTCTCTCTGGGTGGTCGTACCATGATGCCGATGTAGTGGCGGTAGTGCAGAGACAAGGGGCCGTCCATCTGCAGTAGGTAGTGCTGCGTCCTCAGGAAGCCCTCGAGGTACTGCGGGTGGAAGCCCATCACTAGCGATATGTTGTCAAGGCGACCGAGGGACACGAAGGCGTCCTCGAATATCGACTGCGTCCTGTCATCCACTTTGCTGATGTGAAGGATCTGGTGGAGGACAAACAACAACAACAACATCAGTACACATGCGTAAGCGTATTTGTTTATGACAAGGCTTGAATGGTTTTCCAGTCTCCAGGAGAAATTGTCAGACTTCATACCTCTTTTTCAGGGATGAATCTGCTGGGTCCATTACCCAGAGGCCTTGGGATCCGCACTCCCAAGTCCTACAAAAGAAAACAAAATGGAAAGAAAAAAAAAAATCTTTAAAAAAAAAAGTTTTAAAAGCCCGAGGAAGCTTCGGGGCTTCGCTGCGTCTCCTCAGAAAACACTTCAATGCTCCTCCCGCATCACAAACAAGTCTTGTTTCAAAAACAACCGATTGCAACTTTTGTCATCATTTCCACAACAACAACAACAACAACAACAACAACAACCCATTAGCAGATCCAGTATCTGCATTATTCGTTCGTTTTTTTTTTTCTTTTACAACAAATGAGACATGAGCCCGCAAAGTTCTGTAAGATTACCGACCAGCAGTTCGGATGCAAATCGAGGACAACGTAAACATAAAAAAACCAACAAACAAACAAACATAAATACGAGATTTATTCACGATTGCCATCAGCTTTCCTGCGACTATCAGTAACATAATGATGTTATCATGTGTGATGTTACTATGTGTGATGTTACTATGTGTGATAGTTTAGTCATGTCATGGGACAATGGCCCAGGGTTGTTGTCGAGACATGTCCGCTGACTGCTCTCCACTTCTACTGCAGCCAACTCATGAATGAATGAATGACTAACCCTCCGGACTGAACAGGGGGCTTATTAGAAAGCCACAAACCAAACATATAACTAACATATAATACACAGAGACACAGAGATATAGAGGAATCAGACACAAGTACTCAAGAGACAAAGACTCTCGGTGATGACACGGAGCCTCAACTCCTCAAGCTTCTGGGGCCACAAAAGAAAATGCAGCTCCCCTCACCAAATAAGACAATAACTAAATAAATGAATACACCACGAAACACTCATGAACAGGCTCATGTCAACACTCTCTCAACCTATTCGCTGCCATTATAATATAATCAGTATATATAGATATATAAGGCTTACCTTTTTGCTAAGCCGTTCACAATGCGAGCACATCTTTAGTATGTCTGTCACTAAGAACGAGTGGTGCCCCGCGTTCTCCCTGTGCGCCGTGGCGTGCCGCATCTTCTTTAATATCTTTTAATAATCAAATCAAATAATAGAATGAAATATATTTTTTAAATGGCTGTCTCCCTTCTCTCTCTTTGTTCCTGGAGGCACTGTGGCTTACTGTGGCTTACTGTCGCAGCGCCGCAGCAGAACAGCGTCCCCTCTCCGCGCATACATTCAGTAAATAAGCGGAGGGCGCCGCGATTGACGTGCGCGTCGGCCAATCCCCTGACGAAAACAGCTTCCGCTCAGCCAATAGGAGAAGCGGGAAGTTGGAGGGGCGGGGCTGGGGGCGGAGTGAACAGTGCGGAGACAGAGGGGGGTCTAAACGAGAGAGAAGCTCTCCGGAGAAGACATCATCATCATCACTTCTGTCTCTCTTTCTTTTGTTCTTCCCTTCGAGCTGTCGATCGTGATCGCGTTTATGATTACGCAACAAGCCCCCTGTATTCCGAACAGCTCCGACTAATTAATTCATTAAATAATGACCTAATTAATTAATTTGGTCATTGTTTAATTAGGACACATCAAGCTGTTTGCGTTGAGTTAGGCAGACCACCTCAGCTGGACTTTTTTTTTTTTTGCTGGACACACTGTCACTGCATACATGTCCAACATTGTCCTCACACAGCCCTAACACACACACACGCACACGCACACACACACACACACACACACCACACCCAAGTCCCCTCATTCTCCATTGAGTGTTGTGTTCTGTGACCCCTGCCCCCACCCAGCCCAGTGTAAACAGGGCAGTGCAGTGATCAGCATAAGCATACAGTGGGATGGTATACCTGCAGGCTTATTCCACCGCACAACGAGACAACAACAACAACAACAACAACCACAGCAGCAGCAGCAACAGCCGTTCAGTTGGTGGCTCCGCTCTACAGCCGACCAGCCCTCAGCTGATAATGGAGAGGCTCAGCCAATCAGGCGGGCCAAGCGACTCTTTAAAGCCGTGGGGAAGGAGAGATAAGGAAGGCAGATCTTATGGCTTTGTGTTTTTTTGTCTCCCGCCCTCCCCACACCCCCCCCCTCCATGTCTGACAATAATCAGCCACTCACTCACTCATCATTGACTCCCTGACCCACTCATTCAATTGTCAATAGGTTTTATCTGATATATCCTGATATAACATGACAGCATATATACCGTATACATATCAGTATACAGTATATATGTATGTATATTGTAGCGGCCGGGGGGCATAATTATGCACAAAGGCTCATGGGACTGTTGTGTTATGTGGGAATTGAGGTTAAAAAACGATGTTTATAAGTTTGAATCGTTGTGTTATTTGCAGTGTGATTTGTGTGGTTTATGTGTTCATTATCTGTGTGATATAATAACTGATGTTTGTGTTGCGCCACCATTGGTCCAAGGTGTGCTGCTGAGAATGACCCCCAGTCAGTGTTTGTGACGTGGTGAGAATGTAAAAATAAAAACTGTTATACCCGGAGTCGTGCCGTGTATGGGGCACATGATAACTTGGAAATACTCCCGTTGTTTGAGTCGTGGTACATTCCTTCACTCTCTCCGTGGCGCTCGCCACAATATATATATATATATATATATATATATTACACGCTAGTCATGTGACCTTTCGAAGCATGCCTCTGCCTGTTCAAAACCTACCCATTTGTAAAGGATTGACCAGTGTGGCCTCTGGTATTGCTTTTTTACAGCTTCTTTGAGAGCCGTTCACCCAAACAACTTCTGTGCCTTCCGTGTGTTCAGAACGGGCCGGTCGCTTGCAGCTTTCTCAAGAACCACTCAGTAGTAGAGCTGCCAAGTGTGAAGTCAATCGGATGAATGGTTGTGGAGAAAATCGAATTACAAGACTATTACATGCATACATACACGCATAGATACAGAGCCTATCTGTCTGTCTCTCTCTGTGTCTGTCGGTCTCTCTCTATCTGTCTGTTCATCTGTTTGTCTGGCTCTCTCTGTCTGTCTGTCTCTCTCTATCTATCTCTCTGTTCGTCTCTCTGTCTGTCTGTCTGTCTGTCTGCCTCTCTCTATCTGTCTGTGGGTCAGTCTGTCTCTCACTCGCTGTCTGTTTGTCTGTCTGTCTGTCTCTCTATCTGGCCGTTCATCTGTCTCTCTATCGTCTCATCTCATCTTGTCTGTCTCTCTCTGTCTCTCTCTATCTCTCTCTCTCTTCTCTCTCTCTCTCTCAGCCCGGCAGTTCAAGAGCCTAGGCCCGGTTGGCTGGATTTGGTCAATCAGCCCCTCCACAGCCACACCGCACCCCCACCTCCCGGCACAGATTCAGCATGTTCATTGTGTTCCCAGACGTAGCCGGTTGTTCCCCACCCCGGCCACATCTCATCTGATGGGGTTGGTTGGTTGGGTGGTGGTTGTGTCCTGGTAAACATGCAGCCCCCCCGCAGAGGGCTGCAGTCAGCACTCTGGTGGGCCAGCCCAGAGACCCATGGCACAGCAGAGCAGCAGTAGAAGAGTCCGCTGAATGCTGGGCATCTAGCCACACATACACACACACACACACACAAACACACACACACACACACACCAGGGCCTTTCACAAAAAACACACCCGGGGCTACAGCCTCGCCAACTGCCTGGGCATAACACTATTGTCAGAGAGCAAACGCACGCACGCACACACACACACACACACACACACACACACACACACACACACACACACACACACACACACACACACACACACACACAGTACACCTGCCAGGGCAGGTGTACTGTAGCTTGTAACTGTTGTTTGGGGATCTTCCTCTATACCAGTGGCTCTCAAACTAGTTAGCTTGCAATGTCGCACACAACGGTGCAACACCAGTATGCAAGATCGCAGAGTCACCGGGCCATTGTGTCCATGTTGAGAGGACAGAGTGTATCTCTTTGATGCTCACATGTTACAGCAACGGCCGTCAGGGCCACTGCAGACAATGCGTTCCCCGAGGAACAGCAGAGTTCCTTTAGAACTAGCCAGCAGCCCCAGACGCAACACACCGCGTTGCATTGTTGAAGCTAAGCTTGTATGACAAGAGATATTGTATTATACAAATGGGACCAGGCTTGTTGAGGTTGTGTTTAATACACTGTACACACGTCGTTAACATGCACAGCGTTACGATATAAAAGAGTGCGTGTGCTTGGGTCATACGTATAACTTTCTATTTACTCAACATTGTTTCTCCCATTAGGTTTTGAGGAGAATTAAATGAGTGAAAGCAAACTTCAAAAAAGATATATGGGGGAAAAAAGCTGAGTACAGACTAGCTGAGTAAATTCAAATATTTGCTTAATGGCCTCGCATTTTTATTTAATGGAGATTGATTTGCACATATTGCAATTTATTCATTGCAGTGCACTCACTGTATCAGACTGAATATAATGACAAAGTGCTATGGTCTATGGGATTATGGATGGATGGCTTATATGGTTATGGTTTTTTGTAAAGTAGTAGATTTCCAGTGGGGCTGAATTGTGATATGATTCACTATTCGTGAGAATGATCATCTTTGCATCACAATTTTTATTTTCACTGATGGGGGTCTGAACCAAACAAACATTAACATACCAACATGCTTCTTCTGCATTAGAGCTTAAATGCATGTTATTATACTCCATCATACTCCATGCAATACAATTAAGTAATACTACTACTGACATGAAGTTGAAAAAAGTTTTAAAAAGCCATTGTTTTTTAAAGCACATCTGAATTTTTCAAATCTTTTTAACTAATAAAGAGTTGTGGTCAAAGAGTTGTGAGGATTTAATAACTTAATGAGAGAAAACGAGGCAGATCAGTGCCTACTAGTACCAGCTGCATGAGACCACAAACTGTGGATATGTTCAACAAGTGGTTGAAGTCCAACCCTCCGTTCTAACCTGACCTGTCGCGTTGCAGAGCCGAGGAAGCAGAAAACTCTCACGCAATGACATAAGCCTAGCAACAGGCTTCCACCAATCACAAGGGAGAATAACAGTTCACAGAGGAACCAATCTTTTTGCTCGCTGCCTGTCTGAAAAAAAAGTTATGCAAGAGAAAAACTGTTTGTTCGAGCGCACTATTTCTGATCCAGATCAGAAGAAAAGTATTTTTTATTCCTGGCAAACCTTTTAGCCAACCACAGTGACTATAACTTGACAGCAAACAAAAACAGTAAAACAAAATACAGTTAACGTTGGCAATTATTTTCCCGGGAGAAAAAACCCACAAAGGAACTTTATCGTCAAATCACGTTTGGACAACGGTCTCCCTCACATGCACTCAAGTTTATTCTCTGCACTCAACAGAAGAGAAAACACAGAATCCAATCTATCGCTGGTGTAAACGTCATTATTCACAGGGTGAGAGTGAAACCCCCCCCCCCCCGATCCACCTTTAGCCCCTGGTTCTTCAAACACAGCTCTGGGTTCGAGCTTGTCCAACGATCACTACAGCGCTTAACATAACAGGATCCAGACCGGGCTGCAGAGATAGTTAACCCCTCCCTTGCCAAGACAAAACAAACAACTAGTCATTTAAAAACAACAACAACAACTATAACGAACTGCGGAGCCACAAAGGCATCCTGCAGCATGAGCCGAAATAATGACTATAATGTAAAATTGGCTGCATGGAGAAGGGGGTGGGAACTAGCCGGACTACTTCTCATTCTCTGTGATTCTTGGAGCCCCTTTTCTTCCCTCTCTCCTCCCAAACCCCCACCCTGTCCCCACCTCTGATCTCTGTGTATTTTGGCATTCTGTCAGAGTGAGGCGGGGGTGGGTGGGGGTGGTGTTGGTGGTTGGTGCTTGGTGCTTGGCAAGCCCCCCACCCTGCCTCCCAGCCCTCCCCTAACCCCTCCCCTGGACCAACGGGGCCTGGACTAGCGCAGGCCAGACGGACCCCAGGAGGAAGCAGTGTTCCTGGGATTCCATGAAATCCAGCGGAACCCGAGAAACCGACGGAGAGCACAGTGAAGGGTGGATGGGGGAGAGCAGGAAAATGGGTGGGTGGAGGGGAGAGTTTTCTTAGCCCAAAGATAACAACAACTTGAGAACTTTAGTATGCATTCTTTTTTCCTTTACTTCGTTCAGTTGCGGCTCCGCTAACCGGGCGCACACACACACATACACACATGTCCTCTCTCACTGTGGTTTTGCTTTGGGGGGGGGGGGGGCCTTGTGTTTGCACGGCACGCAGGGTCTTTATTCCAGAAGGGAACAGGCGTGGTGGTGCTGGTGCTGTGGTGCTGGTGGGCCTGTGACGGCTGTCAGCATGTGAGGAAGAGCCCCCCCGCCCCGACCGGGATGTTATTTTGCCAGCGAGGGCAGCTGTCGCAACACCACGCTCAACGGGGGAGAGAGAGAGAGAGAGAGAGAGAGAGAGAGAGAGAGAAAGGGGAAGAGCCATAGAATAACAGAAAATGTCAAATAATCCTGTCACTATCTTTAGCTCGACGTGACACAGCAGCATAGCACAGTTGGCTGGGAAAACAGTGCACTGTGTCCACCCAGGTCCTTCCTTCCACACGGCCCCCATACCTGCCTGCCCTCCCCACTCGCAGTAATCCTGTCGCCCTGACAGCGCCGTGTCATCATAATGTTCATCGAAGGCAATCACAGGAGATTTACATCTCCAGAAGGGGGGGGGCACAAACAGTTCAAAGGTAAGCGACGTCAGGCCCGTTTCACATCAGAAACTCAAAGCCAAGGTGCTGCAAGATCCACAGCCGGCTTAGCGCTGCAAGCCCTAATTTTGCCAACTAACAGAGAACTAATAGGACTATAGGCCTATAGCCACACTAGATAATCAACAACTTTAAAAGACAACCCTGCACAGACTCTCGGCTTGAACATCTGTTTTGTTCCTCCCTGTTACAAGGAAGAAGCTTTGCTGACTGAGCAGAAATTGACTCTGGGCCCCCGTCCAAAAAGTGTTGTTGTTCACAGATGGTACATATAGTCCATAATAGGCAGCATAAACCCCTGAACAATAAGACCCATCCCTGCTTCCGTCTCTGGGAGAACACAGAAAGGGTCAATGATTAACGTCCAATCTTAATGCTTGACAACACAACAACACCACCGTCATAATGGCAGCTTACTGGCCAACTTTCCCTGCTACTAATCGGCATGACACCGAATTGGCTGCAGCTAAAATCAGGGGAGCAATAAACCTGGTGAACCATGTGTTGCGGCATGGATCAAACATCAACTTAGATCATGATTTCATCAACAAGACCCGGGACCCCCACTGACCTCCTCCCACTCCCACCCCCCATGGACACTATTCTGTTACATTAAATGTACTATAAGTAAGAATCAGTGCATTCTGAGCTCCGTGGGTTGAGACAATAACAATCAGAAACTAATGTTAGTTCTAGCAGGTTGTGGTTGAAGTTAAAACATGAGAGCTTCCCTGACTCTCTCTGTTGGTAGAACAGCTTTTGGGTGATTTCTCTTATAAATGAATCAGGTCGGATTTTGCGGGAAAAAGGAACGAAGTGACATGTAAGCGTTGATAATTAAAAAATATATATATTTCATAGCTTTTTAAAATGTGTACAAGGTTTAATTATGATTAGAACCAACATTAGTTTGTGATTATTATTCTCTCAACCCACGAAGCTCAGAATGCACTGACTCTTACATATAGTACCTTTAACGCACAACTTAAATTGCACCTTTTAATTGCTTCTTATGTTTATAATTTTATAATTTCTATGATGTAATTTCTTTCATAGTTTATTGTAAATTGTTCCTCACAGTACTTTCTGTTTAATGTTTAAAGTTCAATGTTATTTACCAAATCACCAAAGCAATTCCTTATCTGTGAAAATCTACTTGGCAATTAACTACAAGTAAGTTGATTGTGGTTCTGATAGCTCCATACAGTTAGCCGCTGAAGCTAACATTCTATAGCCAATGCTAAAGCTAACACTAAAGCTAACACTGGTATTAAATGCTAAAGCTAACACTGTAGTGAATGCTAAAACTAACACTGTAGTCAATTACGAACCGACACAGAAGCTAATAATGAAGCGAACACTGATGCTGACATTGAAGCTAATACTGAAGCTAACGCTAAAGCTAACACTTAATCAACGCTAACGCTAACATTGAAGCTAATTATGAAGCTAACACTGATGCTAACATTTAAGCTAATACTGAAGCTAACGCTAAAGCTAACACAGAAGCTAACGCTAAAGCTAACATTGAAGCTAATTATGAAGCTAACACTGATGCTAACATTTAAGCTAATACTGAAGCTAACGCTAAAGCTAACACTGTAATCAACGCTAACGCTAACATTGAAGCTAATTATGAAGCTAACACTGATGCTAACATTTAAGCTAATACTGAAGCTAACGCTAAAGCTAACACAGAAGCTAACGCTAAAGCTAACATTGAAGCTAATTATGAAGCTAACACTGATGCTAACATTTAAGCTAATACTGAAGCTAACGCTAAAGCTAACACTGTAATCAACGCTAACGCTAACATTGAAGCTAATTATGAAGCTAACACTGATGCTAACATTTAAGCTAATACTGAAGCTAACGCTAAAGCTAACACAGAAGCTAACGCTAAAGCTAACATTGAAGCTAATTATGAAGCTAACACTGATGCTAACATTTAAGCTAATACTGAAGCTAACGCTAAAGCGAACACTGAAGCTAACGCTAAAGCTAACACTGTAATCAACGCTAAAGCTAACATTGAAGCTAATTATGAAGCTAACACTGACGCTAACATTGAAGCTAACGCCAAAGCTAACCTGGAAGGATTTCTAGTGTGATGAATCACAGACAGACAATCAAAGGATCAGAAACGGTGGAGGAACTCTGCAGGCTACATGGATGCTATCTACGGTTTTCCATCCGTTCCATCAGCCACTACATCGGTGAGACGGCGGCGGGTGTGTTTGGACCGGCGCGCTATCCACCCTCAGCGCTACGCATCGGAACCCGCTTGGCTGGTCTCCGTTACCTCGTCAATAAGGGATGAACCCCCCCGGGGACCTGACAGCAGAACAAAGTGCGTGACGGAACCATCGATCAAGAACATAGCGGCCGTTAATATTTAATTGTTGTGTTATGAAACGCCGCGTTCGATACGTCGGAAACTCCAGCTTCGGTTTCTCGTCCTCATTGTGGCAGCTGTGATTCACACTTTCCACCGCCTGCTATGGTGGTTTTGTGTGTGTGTGTGTGTGTGTGTTGTTTGTTTGGACACTGAGCTAAACAAATAACAAAATAATGAAGACGAATTAAAGTACACACCACCACCAATTAATTACTTTTTGAGTAGGATTTCCCCCCTTTGTAGTTTATTTACTATTCCTGGTTGCACAAGTTCACATAACCACATACATGTATGTTCACGGTTATGAAATAGATTTTAACTAATAAATAGAGGCAGTATATTATGTACATTGCTGATGTTAGAAAAACACAATCGCACAGTGGGAGCCACGCTAAATCTGCCAACTCAGCGTTCGCAAATGGAGATGGACAGTGTACAAACACACACACACACACACATGTACACACACGTACACACACACAAGCTACAGCTTAGTCTCCATCCAGTCAGTTCCCCAAAACCAAACACGCATGACATGAGGGAGCGTGTGTTTACGTTGCTCAGTCATGGCTGTATATTTATACAAAGGACCCGTCCAGCGGTAGAGACAGCACATTCCTCCTAACTTTAAAGTCTACGCAAACCTTGTACACAACAACACCTTAGCACGGATGATTTAGAGGAAACTTCTAGAGGAGGACACTTTGAGGAACCAGGTTCTACTAGATGAAGTAGATGAATGATAGTCATGGATGAATTAGTGTGTTTCAGCAAAAATCTAATGCACACCTACTGTATGTGCACCCAGGCGACAATCCAACATTTCATTGGGGAAGGGCATGCATTTCAGAATCAGAAACAGCTTTATTGCATTTTTTACAAACAAGGACTGTGAAATTGGTGCATAACATTGAACATTAGAACAGAGAGTAGAAAGACAGTAAGTTTAATCATCTTTTATGTTGTTTCACTATCACCAGATATAGAAAACAAAACTCCCTGCTATCAAGATGTGGAATATGGACAGCCATGGCAATGGACCAGCTTAAAGGGAGCATTCATTTTGTATTATGATGCGGGTTTCATCTGAACGTTGGTTCTTCTTACTCGGGGAAAACTTTCCCCATGGACCCTATAACCCTGACATCAGTGTGTGTGTGTGTGTGTGTGTGTGTGTGCCACTCCAGAGTGCCAGTGGTGGTGGTGATGTTTGCTCTGCTGTTAATCAATAACAGGTCGTAGCAGAGACAGAGGACAAACCAACAGCTCCAATGTCTTCCCCCAACAGAGCTAAAATAGACTGGGCTCCGTCGCTCTCTCCGCAGCCCCCGGCGGTTTCTGTAGGTAGTTAACGTTAAGGAAGAGAGATAACTCTTTTTGGTAAGCTCTTCGCATATCAAAGAAAGTTAATGAGTAATGGTTCACAGGGGTAAAAACTCCTAAGTGCCATTGTTTTTTGGTCATCTCGGCATGATTTGTGCAGAAATGGAGCTGAAAGAAAATTTCTATATTTCTATTTCTATAACTATACCCACCTTTCATTTAATTCAATCACGCCATTTTAGGTGGAGCCACTTTAATGGACTACACTACTAGCTGGAGAGTGGGGGCAGACGGAGATTCATTGTGAACTTGCATGTACGGAACACATTCCAACCCCAGAACATTTTCCATTTTGGTCAGGCGACTTGATTGGACATCATCGTCCAATGAAATGACCCGAGTTATGGCTGTGTTGTTGGTGTGTGATGATGAGTTCAACCACCTGGTCAATCATTGAACGATCTGACGGCCACATCTTGACGCCTCACCAGAAAGGGTGGGGGTCATAGCAGCCGATCACATGAAGCTCATTGATTGGTCTTAAGAAGTGGCCGACTGTATTTAAAGTGGGGGTCTTGTTGTGCTGGTCTTGTTGTGAAATGGTGATTCAAGATTAAAGATTCAAGATCTTTATTTGTCACATACACACACAGGATATGCAGTCAAATGAAAAGTGGGGATGCTCAGCGGAATGTGCAAAAGAATACCATAGATAACGTGAATTTGAGGGATCAGAATCAGAATATTACAATACAATACAATATTGACAGTAAAAAGGACCAGCATGAATGTGAATTAAGATCAGCAGGAATGACAAATAGATATTAAATCAATATTAGAATCTTAGATATTAGAATGTT
>PIJE02000971.1:100000-105000 GCA_002895965.2 Coryphaenoides rupestris | reverse complement strand
TGCAACATTTTCAGTTGTACAATGATCCTATTCTTTTAACTGGTTAAGCTTGAACAACATTGGAATCTTCTCCTATTGCTTGGCATTCATTTGACCATCGAGCAAGGAGAACAAACAACACAACAACACTAGCAACACTCCCTCACATGTTGTGAACATGATGCAGATGCTTCATGATGACCACAGAGCCTTGACTCTCTCTCTCTATCTTCTCGGAGGGAGGGGAGGGGGGGGGGGGGGCGGGGGGGTCAGCTGTACTGTATGTAGGTCATGGAGAGCAGGGGATGTAGGAAACGGCTGTGCTTAAGGTGACTTATTAATCATTCTTTGTTGTTTCGCTTGAATGTGCGTGGGTGGGTGAGCGGTGTGTGTGCATAGTGTGTGTGTGTGTGTGCATGTGTGAGGGAGACTGAAGATTGACGCTCAGAGACATGTTCAGAGTTCAGTAAAAATGCCACAATTGCACTTTAAAGTGTGAACCTTTTTCTCCAAACGCTCAAACTGGTCTGTTGATTGGACTGGGTTCTCACCGTCTCTGGTCCAAACCTCAACAACTTCTCGGCTCTGAGCTCTCATTTCCATCGCTCCGCTGCTCAGGCACAAGTCTTTTTTACACAAGTTAACACACTAGCTCACTCTTAGCGCTGCCCTGGTATGTTGTTGTGAAGCAGACCCTCGGCTGAACGAAGTGTTCAGCCAATGACACGGGAGACACGCTCACCGAATATCCTGTGAGTTTCACATGATAAGTATGTGCACATGTGTTCATACAGGCATACACATGGCTGTTTGTTTGTTTTGTGTGTGTGTATGCGTATGCATACACACACACAAACATGTGTATGCTCACATGCATACGCATGTGTGTGTGTGTGTGCGGTAACGGCCGCAGTTTGTCTTGTGTTGTTGTCTCAGTTAGTTTAAGTTATCATCAATAAAGGTTGCATTTGCTTTGACTTGTTGTTGAGCACTATGGGCCAACTCTCACTGCGCCCTGTCGACAGTAAAAACAAACCCAAAAAAAATCTATTCATCATCCAAACACACACATGTGTCACGTCTGTGGCGTGATTCGAGAAAACGGCGCAAAGCACATCCCGACCTGCCTGAACTTTCTAAGAAGACGTCGTGGGATTCTTGAAATGCGCTCTGAGGTTCCCCCCTCCACTCAGAGAGCAGAGGAGGAAAACAATGGAGCATGCCGACCCATTGTGCAACGCTCGCGATGGTGACTTGTTTTCCCTGTTACCCCCGTGTTGAGGATGGCCAGGACGGCCAGCGTTGTGGTAGGGAACACCCTGAGCACCACTATGGCAACCAGCCCCCCCACCACCCTACCACCACCACCACCACATCTATCTTGTTTTCTTGGTGCCGCTGCCCCCCTCTGCCCCAAAAAACAGCTTTAAATTAACAGAGAGGGGGAGAGAGACAGACATAGGCTGAGAGAGAGAGAGAGAGAGAGAGAGAGAGAGAAACGAGGTTGGGGAGAGGGGGTGGGGGGTAACCAATATCGTCGGCCATGTTTCATTCCCCATGGTTTCCCCACAGACTCCCCCACCCCCACTCCCCCTCCAGCTCCTCACAGCACCAGATGCTAAGGCTCAAACTCCAGCAAATTCAGCACAGAGAGAAAGAAAAAAAACACCCAAAAAACAGGCCTTGCATGGCTGGCCTACATAATGACAGGCTGCCTGTGGAGCGCACAGCACTAATGGTGATAGGGACAACACACACACACACACACACACACACACACACACACACACACACACACACACACACACAACACACAACACACACAACACACACACACACACACACACACACACACACACACACACACACACACACGAGAGAGAGAAAACAGGGGCCCCTTGTTTACAGCGCAGTCAAGAGGGGCCCATCAGCCACTGCAGGCCCGCACCGATCCTCAGGCTCGCCTGGAACGCTCGCCTGGGTCCACTGCTGTCTCTTCCCCCTGCGCCTGAACCAGATCACTGCCGGCTGCCCTCGACGCTCATGAAAAACCTAAAATATGTGTGTGATGAAGCAAAATAAAGGTCGTTTTTTCTCCTTCCTTGATGGACACGTGTTGAATTCAAATGTCTGATGTCGAGGCTGCCACAAAACGCCGAAGTGATCGCTACAGCCATGACAGCCAGGCGCCGACTGGCACCGAGACAACGTAGAAGCGCAGCAGACAGGATTTACACGCCAAACGCCCTGTGCTGAAATACAATACCTGCTCCAAAAGCTCACAAAATGCATTGCGATTCCTTGTGCTGCAATCAGAACAGCACACAAGGAATTCACATGGGGCCCTTTGTCTTAACAAAGGGCCCCATGTGTCAAGTGCTTTACGGTCTGTGGATGAGAATGTTTTCGTTTCGTTGAGTTGTGCTGAAAAGGGGAAAAGCGGGGAAAGAGGGAAAGACGGTGAGCGGACTGCGCAGAACACAGATTTAGCCCAGCGCTCCGGTGTGTGTTTTGTGGGTGGCGTGATGAGGTGTTTAAGAAGTGTTGATGTTGATGCGACATTCTGCTTGCTAATTTCAGCCCTGATGTATCTCTCACCTTGCTAATAAAGCTCACAGCTGTGCTATGGGCAAAGTGTGAGCGGTTTGCCGTCTACTTATTTGAGGATCCGAAGATATCCACGCCACTGTCTTACAGAAGACGGTAAGGTGTCCTGTCTCTGGACGAACTGCCATGGAAAGACAGTGTGTCCCCCACCCACCCCTCCCCCCCAATTTATTACAGAAGGAGCTCCAGCGATGACCTCGACGATGGCTTTTCTCCTCGACCGATGCTAAAGTCAACGCAATCCCGTCCCTTGTGAGTATGTTACCGCTGAACACCAGTGTGCCTACACACACCTGTTGGGAGCAGTCAGGCGGGCGAGGCAGATGCAGCTGTTTGCGGACGCACGGTAGCGCGTCTCGGCTGTGTTTTAAAAACTGCAGAACAACAAACAACCGGGCGCAATCCAGCTCTCTCTTTAGCGCGCCGCCGTACGGAACCCGTGTTGACACATTAACAGCGTCTGTATTTCCAGGCCGACCTGGAAAGTCAACACAGATGACTGTCCCTTTTTCTTTTTTTTTTTTAAGCAAGAAAAGTGGTCCCAATCGAGAGCAGACCTGCGGTTGCCATGGAGAAAACATCCACATTGCGCAAAGATAAACCGACCTGATGAGCTAAGACAGCACCCAGGGGTGCACAGGCCGTACAGTGGCCTGGTGGGTGGGGGGGGTCGACTCTGTTATGCATCATCCTTGGCTGTGGGCCCCCGTTCAGATGAGCTGCCTTGTTTCACAGGTCAGGTAGTTTTATATAGGATAACAATATATTAACAAATATACTCATACTATTCTAATAATGATGCATCTGTTTCTAGTTTTCATTTAGTGTGTGTGTGTGTGTGTGTGTGTGTGTGTGTGTGTGTGTGTGTGTGTGTGTGTGTGTGTGTGTGCACGTTCTTTCTCTGTGTGTTATGGTCTCGGGGTGGTCCTGTGTGTGACGAGTGAATTAGAGGAGCTTGTTATGGTTGGGCATAGTTTCACGTAGAATGCCATCAGAGGAGGCCCTCAGGGAAGGAATGGTCTTGAGTTGGCAGTAGTGTACTGACATCCTGACACCTGAGATACCCCCCCCCATCCCGGGACAGCGGGCAAGAGGTGCGTCAATTAAGTGGAGTGCGGTCGCCCCACAATTGGTCATAGAAATCGGGTATAGATGTGTTTGCAATACAAATGAATACGCCTGTGTAGTATATGGACCGTGTACTAGTCTTGCCTCTCCCGGCCTCCTGCGTAGTGTGGCGGAATACTTTTGGAATTTGTATTTAAATATCTCCTTGTAAAATATGCAGAATGCCAACTGAGCATGTTACCCAGAGTAGGGCTGGAAACAATGATGGTAAAATAAAAATCATATTCACAACTATGGGCAGATAGCGGACTATGGATCAACAATGAGTTGGGGGTATTATCATTTTTGTGTCGCCATTTTAAAATTTTTGGATATATATTGCACTATATGTGTTTTATGTTCACATGTACATCATAACACAGGGGACATTCTGCACAGTGAAACTCTTGTTACATGGCATAGGTCAATAGGCCTTTAATATGTATCATTTAAACAAGACCCTGCTGATGGCGACATACCTACATTTACATGTACATTTACATGTACATTTACATTATTTTTACATGTATACTGCGAGGAAAAGGTACAGTATGTTGAAGAGACATTTTCTTTCCTCTCCCATTCACCTTTATTCTCTCTCTCTTCTTCTCTCTCTCTCTCTCTCTCTCTCTCTCTCTCTCTCTCTCTCTCTCTCTCGGCAGTTTCATGACGACATGAGACTATGGATTTTGTGTGTGGTGTGTGTGTGTGTGTGTGTGTGTGTGTGTGCACGTTCTTTCTCTGTGTGTTATGGTCTCGGGTGTCTGTGTGTGACGAGTGAATAGAGAGCTTGTTATGGTTGGGCATGTTCACGTAGAATGCATCAGAGGAGGCCTCAGGGAAGGAATGTCTTGAGTTGCAGTGTACTGACATCCTGACAGATACCCATCCCGGGACAGCGGCAGAGCGTCAATAAGTGGCGGTCCCCATTGTATAACGGTCACATGTTTTGCAATACAAATAAACCCTGTGTAGTATAGGACCGTGTACAGACTTGCTCTCCGGCCTCCTGCGAGTCTGGCAGTACTTGAATTTGTATTTAAAATCTACTTGTAAATATGCAGAATGCAACTGCCATGTACCACAGAGTAGGGCTGAGCAATATGGTAAAATAAATCATATCGCAACTATTGCAATAGCGATATGGATCACAATGAGTGGGGGTATTATCATTTTTGTGTCGCCATTTAATTTTTTGGATATATATTGCACTCAAAGTCATATGTGTTTTATGTTCACATGTACATCATAACACAGGGGACATTCTGCACAGTGAAACTCTTGTTACATGGCATAGGTCAATAGGC